>PVIC010017977.1:0-32133 GCA_004025085.1 Thryonomys swinderianus
GGAGGAGGGAGGCAGGTGGAGAAAAGGAAAAAAAATGAGTGAAAGAGAAAAAGTCCCCAGGCTCAATGGCTCCACTGTCATTGTAGGTGGCAGCCCCCACCCCACCAGGTGCCATCACATTTAGTGGGTGGGGCAGGACAGAGCAGAAGCTCCTGCAGCTAGGGTGTGGTAGGCCGGGTGCAGGGTGTGGGAACGGAGCTCAGGGGTGTCTTGCGGGGACCAGATGCACCCACCTCCCAAAGCAAGCCATGTTTGGCCATTGTGTTAGCTCAGCCCCATGCAGTGTGGGTCCTTTTGCCTGCGGCGGGTGGTGCATGTGTGCCTGCGTGCGTGCGTGCCTGCGTGCGTGCGTGTGTGTATGTGTGTGTTTTCTGCTGTTGCTTCCAGCAGCCCTGCAGCCCCATAAAGTCCTTAATTAACCGGCTTTTCATCTCCCCAGCCTCTGCTCCCTGGAGGCTGCTGCCGGAGAAGCACAAATTGAGGCACAGAAGTTCACGCCAGCTGCACCCACCACTCTAGGGTTCTCAGGAACCGGGGAAGATCAATCCTAGTGGAGCCATGTGTGACCTTAAGGGGGATCTTGCTCCACAGGCCCCCACCCCAGATGGGCGCTCAGCCCGCAGCTTGTAAAGCTCTTCTGTGAGACTAAGCAGAGCCAGACCCTTCCTCCAGCAGCCCCACGGGGACTCTGCCACACCCTGGTGTGGAACTCAGACAACTTTGGGCAAAGCAGTGCCATCTTCATGCCAATGAACATGGCAAACTGTTGCAGCACCACAGTGGGAAAGTGACTCATAAGCAGCCATCAGTAGACTTTTGTCTAAAAGAACGCTCTTCAAGATAGTACAAGAAGTGCATTTTTCCAGGGGTGGAGGGGTGTGGATTGTTGAACCAGTCTCAATGCTCAGATCCAGGCTTTTCCACCCTTCAGTTCCTAATTATGTCTGCTACATGCCTAATTATGTCAAGGGAGGGGATGGGGTCCCAAGCCTCACCCAGACCTCTGGACATCAGTGAGCCATGCCTGGCCCCTTGTCTTGGAACCTGAGCCAAGAGCCAGGGCCAGATGTTGCCAGAGATGAGGCTGCCCAGGGAAGGGTGCAGGGCTGGGGCAGGAAGCCCCCGTGTCCTCTTCTCTCACCTCAAGCAGCCTGTGGCATTGAAGAAGACCTCGGGGTCCACCGTCTCCCTGGACAGGTTGCTGTTGCCATCACACCAGCCCGAGAAGGGAATGATGACCCGGTCAGTTAGAACCGGGAGGGCATCGGCCACCAGCTCCTCCTTTAGCTCGTCAGTGGAAGACAGGTTCCAGAGCAGCCCTGAGGGTGGAGATGGTCAGTGTGGCACCTGGGGCCCAGAGGAGCTTCCCTGATGTCTTGGTCCATGGAATCTATTTCCTGACTCTTTCATGAGCCCGTTCTCAGTGTCCCTACTGGCCTGAGGGTCCTTCGAGAATAGGGAGCACCTAGACTTCTCTGTCGAAGTCAAAATAAAACACACAGAAGGCACCCAAAATATACTGGGTGGATCAATGACTTTAGTATTTGTTTATTACTGGGAACTAGCAACTGTACCCAGGGCCTTGTGCACACTAGGGAAGCAGTCTACCCCTAGCTACATCAGCCCTTCTCTTAATTTTATTTTTGGGGTAAGGTCTTGCTAAGTTGCTCAGGCGGGCCTTGAGCTTGAAAGTCTCCTGCTTCTGCCTCCCCATCAACTTCCATCAATCTGAACTGATCAGTGGTTTTAAATATAAATTTTAGTATCTAGGGTCTTCTACTGTTCTCTGTTTCCCATCTGAAAGTCTCTTCGGAAGTTATCAACTGTTACTCTACACATGGACTTGACCTGCTGGAAATCAAAGTCTTCGCAGGGAGATCTTTCTGATGCTCCACCTGGAGAGCTTAGAGCTTCTTTTGAGTGTCCCTGGCATACAGGTGGGTGCCAAAGACCTGTAAATTGTCCCTAACAGCTTTGGTCCCTCCGGAGGACCAGCACATCCCAGGCTCTGCTGCATATGGGCCCTGCCTGGATACCAGCCTTTCTCCTCTTGCTCTCTATCCTGAAAAAGACCAGAACTGTGTGTGTGTGTGTGTGTGTGTGTGTGTGTGTGTGTGTGTGTGTGTGTGTGTTGGGGGGCACCAACCCAGGATCACCAATTAGTGGTGACATTGGATTGGTAGTTGCAAGACGACAAGCAGTGCAGGGCAAGGTTGCCTCTGACCCAGAGCCAGAGAGTTCTGGCCCTTGGATTTTTTTTTCAGAAAAGAGTTGGGTTGCTCTAGCTAAAATCATGAGCACCTATTATGGGAAAATGTGCTAAACTGGCTAAGGCTGGTGCCACCGGGTTCCTGGGGTAGTAGCTTGTACAGCCACAGCTTAACCAGGGCTGGAAGTGCCTGGCTTGCATCCCAGCTGAAGGCCACAGCCAGTGGCCTTGCGCAGCCACACGCTGGCTGCCCCATGCTGGGCCCCTACCCGTCAGTTGTTTCTGGATCTCTGTGCTCCCAGTTCTCCGCAGGAGGTTGACGGCCTCACGGATACCATTCTGCCGCCGGGTCTCCAGCTTGTTGGTGCTGCTCCGGAATACCAGGTTGCGCAGGGCCCCTGCAGCGGCCTGCTGGACATTCTGGTTGGAGCTGCGGAGGAGTTCCACTAGCTTGCAGATGCCTCCCAACTGGTAGACCTGCGGGAAGGTTGCCATATTGCCCGGTTGGTGGGGTTGGGGGAGGGGAAGGTTGAGCCAATTCTTTTTTTTTTGAGACAGGGTCTTGCTTTGTAGTTCAGGCTGGCCCTGAGCTCACTATGTAGCCCAGGCAGGCCTCAAACTCCACAATCCTCCTGCCTCTGCCTTCCGAGTGCTGGGATTACAGGCCTGAGCCACCACGCCCGGCACTGTGATATGTGGTACTGATGGCTGGTGGGCATGAGTCTCCACGCCCAGCATTGTATGTGGTCACCGGGATCGAACTCAGGACCTTGTGCTTGTGAGGCAGGCGCCGGAACCATTGAGCTAAATCTCCGGCCCTGAGCCAATTCTTGTATCCTCAAAGCACACTTTTCCCAGACCAAAAATATCTATTTTCAGTTTAGGAACATCCAAGCAAATAAAAATAGATCAGTAGCATGAAGTAACAGTAACTAATCCAGCCCAGAAGCGAGAAAGACCCGGATTCAGACCCTGACCCTTTTGTGTTCTCGCCAGGTGACTGCTGGCAAGCTGTCCCTCCATCCAGAGCCCCGTCTCCCTCCTCTGGAGTATGATAATGAAGGTCAGAAGAGCAAATGTGTACACAGGAACCTCAGAATCCTCAGGCAAGGAGAGATGTCAGGAGAGAGATGTTCTCCCGGAAACTCTCCTACTGGAACTAGCCTTGGCTGCTTGGCTGGACTGCAGAGCCTGTGGGTGCCCTTCCTGCCAACCCCCCACCCCCACCCGCACCACTGCAAACTTATGGGAGGAAGACAGGCAGAAAGGTGGTGGGAGAGTGCTGCGCTGGGGCAGTTGTGTTCCTCATTGGAATTTGAGAAGAGATTTCTGTGGGCCCATGGCTCTCACAGAAATTTCTCTTCCATGACCGCCGGGTGGAAATGCCCCCTCTAATGTCCACTCAATACAAGGCTTTGCTTTGCACGTTAAAATGCCAGCTCTGACCCTGAGTGACAGTAGGCATTCTCCTTATCCTGGCAGCTGGGCAGGGTGAGAAGGAGGCAAGTGCAAATTCCCCATCCATCTCCCAAGGCAGAGTCAGACCGCCACACCCAGGCTCTGCCCAGGCCTACAGGGTTGAGGAGGTGCAGCCAGTTACCTGCTGCTTGGCGGATTCATCCTGGAAGCAGGTATGCTGGATGTAATAGGCCCCGATGGCCTGGTACTTCTCATCCTGGGAGCTCAGGTACTGCACAGCCTTGGGGATAGTCAGCCCACTGCACTCGATGTCCTCACTGCAGATCCTGTGAGGAACAGGCAGCAGGGTGTGTCCCGGGCAGCTGGGCAGCCTGGTGAGTAAGTTCAGAATCTCCCTTGCACACCTGAGCTGACACAGCCTCGTCTGTACTCCAGAGAAGCCCTTGGGGACAGCTCCCCTGGAGAAAGGACAGGCTCACACAAGGGATTCCCCATCAAGGGAGCCTGGCTGTGAGGACTAGTCATGGGTCATGTTAAGCTCTGAGCAGGACGGTTGTCTCTATACTGTACCCAGTTCCCTGAAAGAAAGCCCTGCACCTAGCCCGCAACTTCTCATGTTCATGCCGGTATTGGGAAGATGGAAGAGAATGGCGAGACTCTCTATTCCATCAGTCCATCCAACAATCCACCCCTCCATCCAACAGTCCACTCATCTACCCCTTTCTCCCTCCCCAGGTCCTACTGGCTCTTATTACACAAAAACTCTCACATCTACCCCTCTTCCTGGCCACCACTTTCTTCTGGATCAGGATCACTCTCCTGGAGGGAGAGTTATAGCTGCCTCTTTCCTCCAAGCTCCCTCAATTAACAAGCTACAAATTTAACCAGACAAGTTGTCCTAAACCCTTATTCCTTGTTCCCCAGCTCAGAAACCATCACTATCTCCTGCATAGTGCAGGTTCAAATTCAGAATGCTTCAACTAAAACCCAAGGGCATATGTTAGGTTGGACCAAAGGAAATGTCTGATAGCCTACATATTTTTGAGTCACAAAACCAGAAAGTTCATGCTTTAACCTAACAGTCAGGCTCTACTGTGTCTTCAGCTCTTGCCAAGGGTCCAGTACAGCAAGACTGTCAGGTCTCAGGCACGTCCCAGGCTACTGGAGTCCCAGGCCTGTGAAGACTCCCAGGGAAAGGGCCTTTGTCTTGGTACCTCCCAAATCTCATGTGTGGAGGGACAGGAGTCCTGCTTTCTGCCAGAGATGGTGAGGTCTCTGAGGGTGGAGGCAGACCCTCTGTAACACTTAGCCCTACTCCACAGGTTTCTAGAGGGGACTCTCTCCCATCTGGACTAGACTCACATTTTAGACATAGCAGGTGCTCAATAAATGGTCATGATTTTAGCTAGAGTGAACCAACCTTGTTTCTGGAAAGACTTTCCAAGAGGTGGAGCTCTCTGCCACTAGGTCGGGAGCCCTTGGCTTGTACTTTTACCAGTGAGATGTCACTTCTAAATAAATGGCTTGTCACTCAGCCCCCTGCAGCTCATCTAGACCCTCCATTCCTGGCCTCCAGGGGGAGCCAACTGCTGCCCTCATCCGTGAGAGTTCTTAATCTTTTTTCAAATGATCCTAAATATACTTCATAGCCTTACAGGGAAGATGTAAAACGGGGCTCTCCTTATTTTGAGAGTAGTGTGGTACCCGTAGAGAGGAGCACAAGCAATGAGTAGATTTGTGGCCTTGGGTGGTTAACATCTCTGTGCCCGGCTCCCTCCTCAGCGATGCTAATGTCTGCTTGTCAAAGAATGCAGAGCTCCCAGGGCCTTGTGAAGAATGATTAATTCTTGGCTGTGTTCCCTGTACTCACCACAGAGTCTGGCATGTAGTGGATGCTTAGTAAACACTTGCCAAATAAATGAGCGATGATCAATAGTTGGTAGAGGACAGTTGGAACGTTTGTGGAGCCTGATGAGCAAGGCTCAGTGCCACGTGTAACATGGCGGCCCCCAGCTCGTCTGTGCCTGGAGCTCTAAGGGGGCCATGCTGGGTCTCTGCTTCCACTGTCAGTGGCTTTTAAACACTTGCAGACAGGGTTGTACCCTGTTCCTTACCACTAGATCACTACCCACCGTGTTTGTGTCCTTTGAACTCACCCATCTTGTAACACAACCCATAACCCATTCTACAGTCTATGCTAGGCCCCTCCTAGCTTTTCTGGAACACGGATCACGATCACCAGGCCTGAGATTGGTGGCTCGAGGCTGGTGTGGACCATCTCGAGGAGCTTTCTGGATCCCTGGGCAGTGGGCCCCGCCCAGCACTCCTGAGCCAGTGGGACTGATGTGCCCCAAAACGAACATTTCTAGGGATTCCCCAGTGATGGCGATAGTGCTGCAGGGCCAAACACACTTGGAGGGTCCCTGGCCCCTCCTGCCTCCTCTAGGTAACCACCCCCTGTTCATATTCCATGATCTTTAAAGCTGTGTACTTGAGGTCAGGTCCTGTCCCCGACTTCTAGTGCTGAGAAGTCCCTGAGGCCTTGGGTCCTGGCTGACCCCACCTCAGCCCAGCGGCACTCACTTGGAGCTGGCCCTCGAGTGGCCAAAGGACAAGTCCTTGTTGCAGGAGATGGGTGGCACATACACCTGGTCCTGCTTGGAGGTACAGGAGGGCGGGCGCACAGGGCACTTCTTGGTGGTTTTCTGGCCGCTGCAGGTGCTGTAGAAGCTATAGCGGTTCTGGGTGGTCTTGTGGCCCTTGGTCAGCGTGCCCTTGCGCAGGGTGCCCTTCGGGTCGCAGTAGAGGTCGGGCTCACTGCGGCTTGCCTTGATTTTCTGCATGAAGCAGATGTCGCTGCCTGCGCCAGGGGTGGCACAGCTGCCCCGTGGGTAGTGCCGGCTCCAGTTCTCCATCTGGCTGTAGGAGCTGAAGCGCCTGTTGTCTGGCTCCCGCTTAAGGGTCCCATTGTAGATCTGGACAGGGGAAGGGAGAGAGGCTCAGTCACGCTTCCTGAGGGGGAAACCTGGGATCTACCTGGCCAGAATATACTGCCCTTTCCTGGTTCCCAAATAAGGTTCTGAGAATCCCAGAATGTTTGGAGAGGAAGGAGCCTTAACCACTGTCTGCTGTACTACTTTTTAAATTGCAGATTGCAGCTCATGGTGGATTAGGAAATCACTGTGATAGATTGTGCTCAAAATTATTAAAAATATAGTATAAAATAATATACCCGGCAATAGAAGACACCAGAGCACCATGCACATGTGGTTTTGTGCAACAGCGAATGGGTGGGTTGTAACATGAAAATACTTCTAACTGTGGGGATACACTTACTGTCACACCAACCAAGTGTGACAGTCACTCGTCTGGCCCTGCAGGAATCAGCAAGAGGCTGCAGGCTCAGGAAAAAGAGGGCTTCCCTGGCCCTTGGGGAGGTGAGGAGGAAAGTGAGACTTGAGCTTGTTCGCCAGCCTTCACCCTGCCAGCCTGGGTCATTCCGGATGCCAGAAGCCTATAACACGGCCCACCCTCCTGGGTCACTATCTGTAGGGCTCAGAAACGTCATTCCAGCCACTGTCATTTTCTGCCACGTTCCTCATGCTGCTTCCTTTTTGTTAGTGCAGGAAGCAGATGGCAACAGACCTTAAGGGGGAAACTCTCAAAGGCCACAGAGGCACCATAGTCCTGCTCCCTGGGCCGCTGTTACAGGAGCTACCAGCTCGGGACCCATCTGGCATCTAGAGACAGCCCCTGTGCCAAGAGGTAGCACACACAGTGGCCTCTGGGCTTTATTGTTAGACTGGCTGGAGGGGGGAGGTGCTGGCCAAGTGTCAACCCAACAGAAAAACATACTCTGAACTGTGAGGCACCTGGTCTCTGTGGGAGCCCAGGGTGGGGTTAGCCTTCTTCCAAGGAGCCTGCAAAGCCAGACCCTTGGTGAGAATTAACTCTGGGACAGAATCATCTAAGGAGACTTTCCCAGGAGCTTGCAAGCTGGTGGGTCTGACCTGCTGGGACTTGTTCTCAAGACTAGAGGATCAACATGGAGCCTGATAAAAAAAAAGTCTCACAAGGGTGCTGACGTGGGACTCGCCTTTGCTGGAATAAGCCAGGGCCACATGTAGTGCAGAACCCGCCTGCTCCACCCAGGGTGGGGGAGAAGGAGGGGAAGGCCTGGGCAATTCCCCCTCCACACCACATTTAGCCACACAGAACTGGGTGGGGCTGGCCCTTCACCTGGGTCCTCTCTCAACTCTGCGAGGAGTCAGAGACAGCAAGAAACACCCATGGTTCAAGTTCCCAGAATGTGTGTCCAGCTGCCAGTTAGAAATTGCATCCAGAACTCAGAAGCCAGAGACTATTAACCTTGGCAGTAGCACTGCATCCCCTTCACCCACACGTCCAGCTGTGGACTCAGGCAGTCGAAATTTTCTTGCCTGAACTGGGTCAAGCCAACCTGTCCCAAAGGAAGCTGGTGCCTGTGGGTTGGACAGGCACAAATGAAAGAATAGCAAGGTACAGGAAGAGGAGCTAGGCATTTCTGAGGATTTGGACATGGAGTGGGCACCCTGCAGCTTACAGGAAAATATGCCACAAGGCCTCCCCTGATTCTGGCCCTGACCGCACTGCATTCTCCTCTGGGGAGGAAGGTGGGAGATGGCTCTTTGGAGGGAAAGCTGAGCCTCCCCAACCACAAGCCAAGCCTCAGAAGGAAACGCAACAAGGACGCCCTTGTTCTCAGTAAATGACACACCTGGACGTCATCTCAGACACCTGATGAGAAGTCCAGATGCTCACCTGGCCCAAACCCAGTGAAGATGTGATCATGCTGATTAAGCCTGACACGGGCTCTGGGCTTCGCTCTCCGCCTGGGAGCAGCAGCAGCAGCGGCAGCCCTGGCAAGTCTCAGCTGGGGCAGGCTGCCCCAAGGAACAGGCTCTGGCTTCACCCGCAGGGGAACGACAAGGATGAGAAGGCTGGGGTGATCTGGGGGTCTGTGTCTGCCAGTGCCCCAAAGCCACACCTTAATGGCATCCTCTGCTCTCGGGCAGCCCACCCCAGTTTCTTGAATCACAGTGCTGGCAGCCTGTGTTGTCTGACTACGGCAATGATAGGCAACTGTGGATGGCTGGTTGTTATCACTGTGTCCCTTTGCCGTCTCTCTGACAAATAGGAGAGAAATTTCTCCATGTGGTTTAGTCCTTGCCCAGAGCCACGAGGGTTGGGAGTCGCCTCCTGAGCTCAGATGAGGCCTCTGCCACCAGCACTCCCCGTGCAGAAGGCCTATGGGACAGTGTTAGCTGTGGCCTCTAAAGCAGCCACTTGGGAATCTGGGAGCGCAACTCAGTCTGCTGGCTGGGAATCACACAGCAGTGTTTTCCTTTCGGGCTGCAGCTGGCGTCTGAGGCAGGGCAAGTCTTCATGGTGCAGGAGGCCCCACACATCACAGGATGTTTAGTGTTCCTGGCCTCCAGGCCCTAAAAGTTAGCAATGCCTGTCATTGTGTTTAGCAAAAAGGCTCTCTCCCACATTTCCAAGCATGCTTCCTGGTCCTAAGGGAGCAGCCGCAGGCAGAAGAGACTGTGTGGGAAGAGTGCACACGTGGACAGCAGGTAAGGGAGCTTTGTGGCCAGTGCCTAGGCCCACACTCAGATACCGATCTGCTGGCAGCCTCTTCTTGTAATATTAAGGACAGTGACACCACACACACACACACACACACACACACACACACACACACACACACACACACACACTCCTTGTCTGGTTATCCTGTGCTTCCTTGGGAAACTGCAGCCTCCAGTGGGAGGATCCGTGGATCAGGACATCCCAGACTAGAACCTCAGCTTCCTGGGAGTGGGCTCACCATTCAGCCAGGTACTTCCAGAGTTTGTCCACTTGGACTCCAGTGGGTGGCCTAGGGGTCTAGTCAGAACCACAGGCGGGACACTGCTCCGGCTTGGAGCCTCCCAGGCGGGTCCTGTTTTGTCTTTTGACGGTGGTTTAGGTACTTTTCTCCCCTTCCTGGGCAAGTGTGCTCTTTGAAGCCCGCAGTGGATGCCCCCCTTGCTTCTTGTTCCTCCTTAAGCTGGAAGCTCTCAGAGGCCCATGGCTCACCTCACAGCCAGGAAACTGAGTCCTAGAGGGTGGCTTACAGCTCCAGACCCAGGACCTGAAAGATGTGAATAGTCAGCTTTGGCTGGAGACAGCCAAGCAGTCTGAGGAGGCCTTAAGCAGGAAGTGCTCATTCATACAAGGTCATTCACAGCTCTTCAGGAAGACATGGTGTCTGTCTGTCTGTCTTGCCAGCTGAGAATCCTTTCTGCCTCTTCCCCACTGCACAGACTGAGGCTGTGACTTTGCTCAGTTTGTCTAGGTAATCCCGGTGCCTCTTACTTGCCTCCAGCCAGCCCTGGGTCTCTGCTCTGGTCTCTGCCTTGTAATGCCTTTGCCTTCGCCTTCCTCAGGGGAAGCTTCCACTGGCGCCGCCTCGCCTTGCTGGATAGCCTGCTTTGTCTCTGCTTCTTACAAGGCAAGCATCTATCCATCTGTCGTGATGCAGCCCCTTATGTTGTCCCAGGACAGTGGCTACAACCCGCTTCGGCTAAGCCTTCTCTCTGTCCTGGGTCTCCCTCCTGGCCTTCCTGCTCAGTGATCCTGCCTTTATCCCCTCAGTTCTCTGCTCGCACATCATCTCCATAAAGCCAGCTCTGCCTTAGCCTCGGTAAGTGTCGCTGTTACCTGTGGTCTTGCTTGCTCTCTAGTTGCTAATGTGGGTTTCTGTCATTCCTCCAAGCTCTCGAGGATGCCTAGCATGGGGCTGGACTTCCTGCAAATGCTCGCAGAAAGGGGTGCTGTGACTGGTTGTGAAATTTTCTGCTAGAGGTGGAGAATCCAGTTCCTAGGTATTGGGGTTCTCACAGCCTCTGGGGGGCCATACATGAAGTGAGTTCCTAGAAGGCAAGAGGGCTCTGGACAGAGCCAACCCACCTCTGCTGGTGGACAGCCTAGGTTCAGCCCACAGAGGTCCGCAGCGAGTTCCAGAGAGTTCTGTTTTAGCACTGGCTGACCAGACAGAAGCTGCCCGGCCCCTCGGGAGCTGTCTAGGTGCTGGGCAGGACAGGATGAAAAGAGTGTCTGTGTGCCCAGCTATTAGCCCGTTTTGAAACCAAGCTTCTGCCAGCAAGGTGGGGCTGGCCCAACCAGCTCTCCCATGGGCACACCCTGCTCTGTCCTGCAAGTCACACCCCGCAGGGTGCCCAACAAGGCCATCTTCAGCAAAGGAATTTCCCCATGGCCTTCACATGAAAGTGAGTGTGCACACAACTTCCTGGGGTCCCTCGACCCCTGGGGCCTGCTCAGGGCTCTCCCAAGGAAGGGTGACTAGGATCCCTCGAGAACAGGCTCCTCATACTTCTAGCACCCACCACTGCATGCTCGGCAGTGAGGGCCCCTTATGCAGCAGACACAGCAGCCCCCTCTCATCCTGCTGTGGTTCCTTCGGGTCAGGCTGAGGAACTAGGCAGGGCCAGGCAGCACCTGGATGGGGCTCAGATCCCTTCCCAGCAAGGCACCCACGAGGACACGCATGGAGCACGGACATGGAGCGTTTTCCCAGAGGGGCAGGTTGGCTGCTTACTCGGCAAGCTGAATCAGCGCAGGAGCCTGAGTCACAAAGATGGTGCCTCAGTGTGAAGGGTCAGTCCCCGAGTGTTCTGGGCATGGCCCTCTTGGGAAGCAGGGTCCCCCCAGTGCTGGCCCGCTTTCATTTTCTCGGCACGCTGCTGTGACAGAGTAGCACCACCGCTGAGATGCCCTGCCGTCTGGGTGAAGAGCAATCCCCGATGGCCTTGGGGCAGGCGTGGGTGTGCCGCACTGTGGAGTCGTCAGGCAGGGAGGAGCTACACTCGTGTTTCTGTCACCAGCACCCTGAGAGCCGCATGGCCGGCTCAGGGGACCCCTTCAGGAGCCATCTGGTGGGTGACTATGAACTGAAGGGCACAGACTGGTGGACAACCAGCAGTCCGTCTACTGAGAAGAGGCACGACAGCAAAGTGACACAGCCTGATGCCAGGCACCCCGTGCTTGGTCACCCAGATTTTTTAAATGTAATAAAAGTTTTGTTGCCCATCTTGGGAGTATAGCTTTCCCCAGAGATTTGGTTAATAATGGTCACTGTCCCTTGTAACCTCTGAAGGGTAGAAATGTGAGCACATATCACAGCCATTTTTTACAAATGTTGGTCGAAAGATCAGGACAAATTTTCTACAGTGTGGAGATCATGGAAGCCCAAGTGAAAAAGACCTTCTAAAACTCTGGGGTACCAGCCAGAGATCTTTAGGGAGGTACCACCCTCTCCACGGAGGCTGTGAATCTGGGGTGAAGGAGTCAGCTTAGCTTCTCAGATTTAGGCACCAAGTCCTTACAGGTGGGAGGATCAGGCTCATGGCTCATGGTGGTCATTGGGAGGCTCCCAGTGGAGAGCTGACTCACTGACATCTGCTGTCTGAACACTGGCCATGCCAGCTCCAGCACCCCGTTGTGTCTTTATCCCCCACTCTTTACATGATCACTAAGCTATGGGACAGGTCTCCTGAATGCTCCTCTGTTGCCTCTCTCTTCCATACTGGAGAAGTAGGTTTTGCTCAGCTCTCACACTCTAAGCTGGGCTTGGGAACTGGGACCCAAGATTTCACATGCAGATATCTGTTTCCTCCTGGAATGTGTGTCTGTCACTTCAGATCGGCTGTCATAGGCCCAAGTGACACAGACCCTTGGCCCTCAGTCATTTCTCTCCCATGAGCTCAAACAAGTGAGAAGTCTGGTTACTCTACTCTCCAGCAGCCCCAGGTTTAGTGGTCACCTCTTTTGACTTTTTAACTCAACTATCCCAGTGATGGGTCATGTGGGGAAGGGAAGGTGGAGGGACCATCCTGATGTGAAATCACCCCTGGGGTTTGGGAAGATAGGTCAGCTTCTTGAGACATTTGAAGTCAGGAAAGTCTCCCTGGGTTAGGTGCCCCCCAATATGTGCTAGGATGTTAGAGGCTGGCCGGCCCTGGTGCCACCTTCTACGCTGAGACCAGAGGTGTTTCCTGGCTCCAGGAAGTGGATGGCCAACAGGTGTGTGGTGGAAACATCTCAAGGACAGGTGTGTGCCTGACCTCCAGAATGCCCTGTGCACAGCCAAAGGTATTAAGAATCCACTCCTCCTGACTAGAGAGTGAAAATCTCACACTAAGGGAGTGACAGTGGGTTGGACCCTCCAGTGCCTGGATAACAGACACCCTGCAGGAGATGAGCATCACTGGGACCCACACACACTTTGCTAAGGAAGAGCTTTGAAGTTCCTTGAAAATGTGATGGAATGCTCTGGCAGGGGCAGTTTTTTACTGTCTGTAGAGGGTTTCTCCAGGTATCACCTTGGTGGGGCCTCGAGGCACCAACCCTCCTCCCACTTGACTAACAGGGCATCAGGGCAGAGAGGACAGCCTCATTTTCCCTCTGAGTGCATGAGGCCTGCAGAATGTGAGGTTTGTTCAAGGCCACCTCGCTGAGATGACAGACCCCGAATCAGACTCAGGTCTCTGACCTCCCTGCAAGTATTTTCTCTGCGGACCCTCTGCCACCAGTCTGGTGACAAGAGCCTGCACACTAGTGGCTCTCTGCAAGAACACCATCTGCATCTCTGTGTAGGGGTTGGCAGACTCCTAGAAGATCTCCTCCTCAGGGATTCTGGGCCTCGGAAGTGCCTGCTTCTCCTGTTCTTGCTGAGTATAGGAGGTCCTTGAATACTTAAGAGTGTAGTTAGCTGTGTGACACAGGTTTACTGCCCAGATGCACAACTGAGCATAAAATTTGGACTGATGTTAAGATTAGCACGAGGCTGAGCCCCAGCGTCTCCTGGAATTAGTCAGGAGACTTGCTGTTTTGGGTTCAGAGAGCTGCTCTAGTCCTCTGGGGTAGTTGGGAGGGAGGGATAGGCCACTGGCTGACCCTGAAAACCCTCACCCTGCCTCCAGTGCCATGGAGGCTTCCTGAGAGTGGATTAGGGCACAGGTGACTGTGAAAGGAGCTTTGGGCTGCTCCTTTCAGTCTGGAGGTGACTTATCCCACAGAGCTCAGCGTTAGTATGGAGTTCTGAAGCAGCTCAGCCAGAAGCATCACCTTTGTGTTGCATTTAACATGTCTCCACCCAGCCATGGGGCAGGTGGCCTCAGTGGGCACCACTTGGCCACCTGTCCCTTCAGCTTTCAGCTTTCCTGCCTGCTGGGCCATATAGGGGAAAATCTTCCCAAATAATTAATGAGCTAAATCTGGCCAAGTGCTGGCTTGAGGTGACTTTACGGCACTCGAGGGCCGGGAGTAACTTCCATGGAATTACACAGGAAGCTCTTCCTTGCTGACCAGCTTACCATGGGGTGAAAGTCTAGGTGAGGGCCAGAGCAGATCTTTATCACTGGCCAACTTCCCTTTCTGAGCAAAGCAAACCAAAATTTTCTCTCAGGAAAGCAACGTTGTTTCATCCTATTTAGTATTGTTGGCTAATGGGGTTATGGTTAGTCTTCCCTTAGAGCAAAGGTCGTTGTTTCCTTTTTTTACATTTCAGTTAATGATGTACAGTTTCTTTTTTAAATATATGTACTGGAATTTGAAAATAGTTTCTTGAAAAATAAGAAAAGGATAGTTGGTGTGATGATTTTGAAAAAATTCTAACAACAGAGTTCCAGTGCTGGAGGGGAATGAGACGGTCCTGGCGGCAGAGGGAATGGGATGCAGCGGCACGCAGAAACAAGGCCACAGAGTTTTTAGCCGGCTCTGTTTTTGTTCTTCCCCTGTCTAGCTTTGTAGCCTTAGGCAACCGCTTTGCACCTCCAAGCCTCAGTTTCCCCAACTAGACTTCCCTATAAGGCTCCTGATGTTTGCAAGTCTATGATTCAGTCGCTGCTGAAATCACAGCCTCCTTCCCAGCCCAGCTCAGCTCTGGCTTCCTTCCCTTCCAGGCCACACCCCGGTGCCAGGGCGGGGGCGCAGTGGGAGGGGCCCGAGCTGCTTCTCTCGCACCTGTGTCTCTGTGCACTGCCCCCCCCCCCCACATTTGATTTTGTTTTTCAGCTGAGTTTGCTCTCCTGGAGCAGGCAGGCCTCGCAGAGACTTGCCAGGGCCCTGGGGGAGAAAGCAGGGCCTCGCCCTCCAAAGGGTGGGGATGGCTCTTCCACCCACTTGGGAAATGCTGCTGCATTTGTCTCACTGGGCGCAGTGACAAAAGGAAAATTCTCAAACCAGTGAAGAGGCACTAGAAGATCCTCCTGTGCTTTATTTCCACGGCCCTTCCTGGTGTCCTGTTTCTTGGCTTCCAAGGCTCCAGAAGAGAAGCCCTGGCTCGTTCTCCTGTCATTCCAGGCTTTTTTGCCTCCCCACTCCTCACAACCCACCTCATGCCTACTCGACTTAGTTCTCCCACATGGGCCTGTGAAAGCCAGGCAAGGTCCTGCTCCGCTCTGGCCTTCATTTCCGTGCACATCTAACTGGCACGACAGCACCAGTCTTACAGAGATGGAAGAATCTCGTGTGGAAATGAAAACACGAACACTGAATAAATTCAAAGCGTGGTGCTGATTCAAAGATGATCATATTTGGGAGGACTTGAGAGCTGATAGTGCAAATGTGGTGGGACCGAGGTCGCCTCATGATACCCCACCGCTATATAATCTGGCACTGAGAGCCCTATCCCCAAATCACCATGACTTTGTCCACCTCTTCACTTACAGACCAGGAAACCAAAGCTGCGGAGGTGTAAGTCAACGGGGTTATATCCTTTGTGTTCATTGCTATTAATTATAGTATAAGGACTCTGAGGAAGTATTGATTGAGTAGATTAGTTTTGTCTCATACCCTTAGAAGAAGGACCCTAAGCAAAACTACTCTTATTTCTTCTAGAGAAATATAAAGAACTTTATAATTATCTTTATTTATTCACATCTTGCAAGTTTCCAAGGCTGTACTTGGAATGTGTTTGGAGGTGCGTGGAAAGAGGACGATAGCCAACTTTTTGGGTAGCTCCCTTCTTGGGAGGAGATATTACTGCACTTTCTGTGACCAGAGAATTACCTGGATGAAAGAAAGTAAGTGCAGGTGTATGAATCTAAGCATTGGTTGCCCCAGCCTGGCCACACATAGGCTCAGTGCTCAAAGTGGACTGAGACTGTGAGGATTGGCTGACTGGTCAGGGCTTCTTTCCCATAGACCATCCAGGAAGAGCCTGCTGCTGATTGTGCCCTGGGCTCACGTGGCAGTGCATGGCACTTCACACAAGCTGTGCAGCTCCCACCCTGAGTCCCTGGGCAGTGATGTTTTCTCCTGAACATTCTGACCTAAGTGCTCTTCCCTCCCCAACCCAGGGCTACACACCCAGGCTGGGGATGGCTTTGCTGCTCCTCACTGGGGCAGGAGGACAGACCAAGCCAGCAGGTACACACTGCTCAGAGAGGCACCCAGAGTTCCAGGCCCCTGGGGATGGGCTGCTGAAGAGCAGAGAGCCTGGCAAAACCTCTGGAGCCAGCAATTCGCAAGCAGCTATCTCCTGGGGCGAGTGATGCCTAGTCCTGGTGAAGGTCAGCAGGAAACTCTCCGGCCACAGCCCCGGGCCCATGATCCATCCTCCGCCCACCATCTCGGGGTCAGTTCCTCCAGGAGCCAGTACCCACTTTCTCCACCCTATGCGGTTTATCCTAAGGAACAGCATTTCCATGTCTTTCTGCCTTTGTAGACCCATGCGGCTGACGTGGAGACAACTTCCAACTTCTCTCCTCAGAGTAAGGACACTGAATATGGATGTCAGAGCGTCAAGCAGATGACCTTGCTGATCATACACCCAAGAGACAGCACAGAGAAGGTTCTAGACAGTGTTGCCCAGGCAACAGTGAGGAGAACCAGAAGCCAGACCAGAGCTTCTTCCTGCTCTCCACATCCTCTGTGGATTCTAAAGAGACTGCCGAGGCTTCCCCAATCCTCGACCCAGGAAGGAGGACCTCAGGCTATTTGAGGGGCTGAAGTCAGCCCTGCAGGGTAAAGAGGTAGGATTAGGAAGCTCCTTCTGTTCAGCCTGCGTCTTAAGGATTCCAGAAACATGGCCAGAGCAGAACTACTCTGGGTTCTGTGGCTTAAAAAGAGGCCTGTGCCCAACGGACCTATAGACACAGAACCTTGCCACAGACCTCTGCTTCACAATGTAAATGCAGGGAGTGTCCCTGTAGCAGTGACTTTTCTGTGAAAATGTACCACATGATTGCTGCTGTCTCTGCCAGGGAGGAGTGTTCCTACAGCCACCTGTCTGCATCTTCTCGCCTCCATTCTCCTTCACAGAGGCACATACTGTCCCTTGGCAAATAGGATCGTTGCCTTTTCTTGTTGGGTGAGAGCCTGGGGCTCCTGTGGGACCCTCCTATCTCCCAGGGCTGGGTGGGAGTGAGTCATGAGCTGGCAACAGGGGCACTGAGTTGGCAAACACATCAATTACTCCTCCAAGAGCAGGAGCCATGCCTGCTCAATAGCAGAAGCCTGGGGTCTATGGTCCACCTTTCCCCAACCTGGACTTTTCAAGAAAAGACAGATCACAGTGGACAGTGCACCTGGAAAACACCACTCAGAGCTGAGAAGTGGGAGTGGGGTGTGTCTGAGTTTTAAGTCAAGGTAACTACTCAGTAAAGCTACCTGCTATGACTCAGTTTCCCCTCTGTACAGCCAACATAAATTAAATCCTACCATCTCTCTCTCCCATTGCAAGGGCTAATTAGCTGCTGTTTTCCTGGTGCCAGGAGGTGCTAGGATAAAAGCAGAGAGGAAGTGTGAGTTCTTAACCGTCTGGAGGCCTGAAGCAGAGATCAGCTGGAGGAGCCGACCTCAGAGGTTTGGCTTTGGGAGCCTGCAGTTACTCAGAGTCAGCAGTCAAGCCATATGGCATCCTTAGTGAGTCTAGGGGCAAAAGCTTTCTCCATTATTGAGAAAACCATCCTCTGAAGAGCCAAAGCCCATTCCATGCTCTCCACCTTCTAAGAGCCCAGTTGAGGCTGGAATATACAGGCCTCCTACTGCTAATCTATCCATAATTCTCTCCCTGCCCTTTGAGACAGGAACTTTTACCTATTGAAGAGATGGGCAAGCCAAGGCTCAACCAGATTAAGAATGTGACTAGAATCATGTAAATTGTTAAGGGGCAGAGCTGGGATTTGAATCTAAAGTTCATGGTCAAAGTCCAGAGCCCATTCTTCTGCACCAGTCTGCCTCTGGGCACTGCTCCCATTAACTGTGGATTAGCAAGGACAGTCTTTCCCTGCTACTCTTTGGGCAACGGTCTGTGTCCCTCCCTGGTAGCTCCTCTGCAGTGCTTAGCACCCGGCTCCGCCCTGGGGATACTCAGGACAGCTAAATGACTGCAGTGAGCTGACAACCTGAGAGTACTCTGCCTGGATTTCCACAGTCTCTGGAACCTAGTACAACCACAGTCTTTCCTCTGTAACAGGATCCACTCAAGTTGCTTCCTGCTGAGGGTAGGCAGGATCAGTTCTCCCCAGCCAAGGGTTTCTAGTACGTTGTCCAAAAGACCTTTCATAATGGGATCATCAAATACTGATATATCATTTAGGCAAGGGGCTGAGAGAAAGATTCAGGACAGAGGTAGAATTCTCCCTCATTATGATCCTGTGGGTCTCATTCCTGGGCTGTGCTGAACTCAACCAGGCGGCGGAATGACTCAGTATGGCAGTCACCATGGTATGCCCTGTTCCAGAGTTCCTGTCTACTGATACTGCACAGCTTCTCTCCTCTACAGGTCAGATCCTGGGAGGGGTGGTCTACTCCAGCCACAGCCAAAGAACATTCTACTGGCTATAACCCCTAGAAGAACTGACAGAGCAAAATGTGCTTCTCAATTTGAAAAGAGAAAACCCGTTAGTGCTGGAGTTGACAGAAAAGGGGATTGCTGATCTGAATCCAGATGTATTCTTTGGAAATCAAAATTATTGACTTGTACCAGTATTATCTGGCATATGCCAGTGTGATAAAGCCTATTTTCATATCTGGAATGGAAGTGCCATGCCTTTGAAGTGTTCTAGCCTGGGTATTCCCCTCCTATTGGTCTTAGGTGACCCAAAGGAATATATATAAATGACTTAGGAAAACAGCTAAGACCTTTATTTTCTTACCAGAAATGGCTGTAGTCTGAGATAATTCTGCTTGAATTCCCCAGCCCAGGAAAGCTTAAGGAAGTCTTATTTTTATTACAGGTATGACCAGGCATTTCACTTGCCAGACTTAGGGAAATGCCAGAATTAAGATATTAGTTGTATTTGAATTTCAGATAAACAACAAATAATTTTTCAGTAAACTATGTCTCAAACATTGTCTTTCGTTGTATTTTTATCTGTTAATCTTACCCTACCTAACTCCATTCATGCTTTTAGCCAAGTGAACCCGGCTTGAATCCAGGAAGGCAAAAACAGGGCCACTTGCCTGCCTCTCCTGTTGGAGCCCATAGAGTAGGCCTAATTAGAAGGCAGCGGAGGACAGGAATGAAGGGATTTGAGTTTATGGGTCTTTTGTAGGTTCCTGGAGCACAGTTGTAGTGTTAAAATATGGAGATTGTGGGAATACATTAAATGTTTCCAGCAAATGTAACTTGACTTGGACTCTAACATTCATGTCTGGCTCTGAGAACTGGAACAGCACAGCTGTTCTGAAAGGTCAGGCGGTGGGGATGGGGGTCCCATCTTTCACCCCACTTTGCTGGCTCCCTGCTCTGCCTGGGGTCTTCAGGACTCTAGGACACCTGTGCTGCTCTCCAGCATCCTATCTGAAGTAGAGGAGGGGTCATGTGGCCAGAAAATAACAGAGTCACTTACTTGGTTCACTGACTTTCTGTTTTAGTCTTTTCTATTCCTTAAGCTTCTGGCTGCTTTTTATATCTCAGATTAACCTTGTTTTAAGGTTTGTTTTATTACAAGAGTCTATATTCAGTTTTTATGATATAAATGATCATAAATTATAAATAGTACTTTTTTTTAATCAGAGAGCTATTACTGACTAGGAATATAAGGCAAAACGATACTTTTAAAACATTGTCAGAATTTGCTTTTGGGCTTTTGTTGTTGCTTTTTTTTTTTCCCTTTTGATACAGGGTCTCGCTTTGTAGTTCAGGCTGGCCCTGAGCTCACTTTGGTGCCCAGGCAAGCCGCCGCGAACTCAGCAATCCTCCTGTCTCTGCCTCCCGAGTGTGGGTGTTGTTCTTTTTGAGACAGAGCCTCGCTCTGCACTTCAGGCTGGCCTTGAACTCACTGTATAGTCCAGGCTGGCTTTGAACTCATGGTGATCCTCCTGCCTCAGCTTCCTTCCCAAGTGCTAGGATTATAGATGTGCGCCACCATGCCTAGAAGAACTTGCTTTTGGGATAGCCTAAAGTATTCTAAATATGCAAGAGTCTTACATATTTAAATAAAATATGCACTTAATGACAACAAAACTTTGTTATATGAAGATGGTTTGAAATTAGGAATTGTAGCCAAATCTGAGAAGTGAGGTACATAAAGTGGGTGGCGCTGTTTCTGATCAAAACACAGGTCGAGACAACAAGGAAATAATACTAGCTTTTACATGGTTCCAAGATACACTGAAGGTAGTTCTAGAAACATGGTAAGCAGAGAAGGTATTGCTTTAATATTCCAGGAGAGAAACTACTACAAACTTGCCTTCTATTTAACTGTTTACCTGCACTTCTTCCAGTTTGACTGGAAGTTCACTGAGGGCAGGGCAGAGCCTTTTCACTACTGTCTGCTCTGCGCTTCTCTTGCTGCCATGCCCCAGCAATTGCTCAATACCAGCTGGCTGAGTGAATACAAGGCTCGGCAGGAAATGGTTCTTCATTAACTCTCAGAAGCTCCTGAAAACATGCTGACCATGCCTGTACACACAACCACACCCTCCTCCCCACGCTCCCTGCCTTTGACCGCCATATTGGATTCCTCAGAGGGTGGGAAATAAAACATTCCAAGCCAGTTGTACCATCCATGGGAAAACCCCACAGCCATGGGATTATCTCACACCACAGATCTCTATTACCATTTCTCCCGCTCTTTTCCTCCTTAAATCTGGACCCCATTTGGCTTTGCCTGGTGTTTGGTTGATTATATGTCTGGCTCCAATATCAATTATTCCACTTCCTCCCTGCTCAGCCCCCTCCCTCTGCCAAGTCTTCCCTGTTCCCATAGCCTCTCCTGAACTGAGAGGAGACGGGACATGCCTCAGCAGCTACCCTGTAATGAGTCACGTCTGTAGACCTGCCAGCAAAGGAGTGAAGAGGGTTGGGCCTTAGGGTGGGGGAAGGAGAGGGATTTTCACTGGTTAAAAAATGGGCAAAAGGAGGGTGGGGACTGTTTGGGAGCATTAACGGCTCATGAAATAGCTGAGGATTGACTTAATTAGCCAATGCCCAGTGTTCACCATGGGCCACAGAAGGATGTTTTCTAGAAATACCTTCTCCCATCTCCATAGTGCACTGTCCACGTGAGAACCCTTGCAATTAATGGAACATGATATCAACCTGTGAGTAAGGGAGAAACACAAGTATCAGGGCTTCCTCCCATTGCATGTGTGGGAAAACTGACGTCCAAAGTGCTTCCAAATTTTACCTAAAGGCACAGAACCAAGGTAGAATCTGAAGCTTCTAAGCCTTGACTTCACAATATCAGGTATGCAGAGACATATGACATCTGTATTTTCACCATGATTATTCACTTGGGACTTGCTGGTCCAGTAATCTGCCTTCCTTGGGTTTAACCTAATCGCGTCACCCTGCATTAGTAAGACATTTTCTCAGTCTGTCTGGCCATCCTGTTTTGTGTCAAAGCCCTTTCACACCCTTGCCTGATCTGCCTACATACTGAGCTCAGTCAGCTGGCTTTATGTTGCAATGAGTGTGTGAGACTTGAGAAAAAAAAAAACCCAAAGTAAATTAGCAGCAAACTTAATTCATTCTTTCCTTTAGTTCCTACCTTGTAACAGTCAACAAAGACAAAACCTCCAAAATTAGCCCTAATTAGAGCAGAGGAGAGAGAAAGGAATCAACCAATGACAAAAGATCTCCAAACTCTTAAAACTCCCATTTTCTCCCCTGCCCCAATCCCATATTTAAACAATCAGGAGCGAAAATTGTGACTTAACGTGGCTCAAAGCCAGCTCTGGTGGTCTTGGAGCCCCAAGAAGACAGAACCCCAGCTTTCCCTGGAGAAGCAGACTTTCTTGCTATCTGCACAACATCTCAAGTCCTACCAGAAGGATTTCCAAGAACAGTGCAGGCCAATGTTAAAATCAACAAGAGTCATAGAACTTGGGAATACAAGAAATTTGTTGTTGAGAACACAAGGAAACAGAGACAAAACCAAGATTAAAGGGTTTAGAATAATCTCCATTTATATTAATTTTTAAAAAATCTGAAGAACTGCTGCAATTTGTTTTTTAAAAACATGCATATTAGTTCACTTGATTCTGGTAGTAATTGACTTTGTTATACCTGCTTTATACCTGTGAGGGACCTGAGGCCGAGAAGGTAAAGAAACTTGCCCAAAGTTACATGCTTTGCGAGTGGCAGAGTGAATTAGAGCTTAAGTTTGTCTGACTTACAGACTGAACCAACATACTCCACTCCAGCACCAATTTCCTGCTGCAGAAATCACTGCAGTGAATAGCTGTCCTGGTCTAGAGCCCCTCAATGGTACACACTGAAGAGGGACCCCTTTCAGCATCCCAGAAACATAAAAAGGACTCCATAAGTGGGCTTCACAAACTCAAACTTCTCTAGCTCCGTGACTGAGTCAGACATATTAGAAAGTGAACTTTAAAAGAATACCTTTTCTTTGTTTTTCCTAAAATGTTCTCTCTTGAGACATTCAGAAATAAGCAGTCAACCTCAACTGGAGACTGCACACCCAACCCTCTATGAAATAATGGCCAGGCAAAAAGACCTGGTCGGAGCTGATGATCCTGGGACACTGACCTCTGCCTGTGATACTTTTTCTTTTAGCAACCAGTCCAGGCTTTCTCCACGTCAACCCCAGACCATCCCCACAAACATTCTCAGTCTCTTTGGACAGAAGTAGCTCCTTACCGGATATCCCCATGCGCCATTCCCTGCCTGGAACTTGGAGTAGTAGCTGCTCCGGTTAGTGGTCCCATAGTTGTTATAATTGTCGGCTAAGCTATCATACATGGAACCTGGAGAACAAAGAAAGGGTTAGGACAGGAGCGCCATGATACCTTCTTCCTGGACATCCCCCCACATTCAGGCCCACCATGCCCAGGAAGACAAGTCTGAGCTGCAGGGGAAGGAGGCTGCAGTTGGCCATCTCCAACTCTCTGCACCCTCCACAGCCAGGTCCAAGGGAAAGGCCACCATAGACTACTACGGGAACAGCTTGGAGTGTCCACCGACTCCTTCCTGGGAGCCAAGTGGCTGCCCAGATCTTTGGGAAGGTCGACACCTACAAGTCAGGAGTTGTCCCAGAGGGTCCTGGAGCACTGCCGTCCCGGCCCAGGGAATCACGACTCCACGTTCCACAAAGATCAGCTTCCCACTTGGGGAGCGCGGGCAGAACCTCCACATTCCAGGTGCAGAGCCCCGAGTCAGAACACAGGGCAGTGTCAGCTGATTCCAGTCTGATTCCTACAGGGCCTTGGATTCAAACTGGAACCCAGCCCCTGGGTGACCAGGTGACCTTCCAGCCCTTTCTTCGTGTTTGAGGTCCTCCAGCTGGTAAAGGGGGAGCAGTGATCAACCTCAAAGGACCCGTGAAGATTAATTAATGTTTTCACAGTGCTTAGAGATCCCAAATGACAGGCTCCGTGGGAGAGGACAGAGCGTCATTGGGGTTATTAGCAGCAAAGTGGCTTTGAATCCCAGAAATCAGAGCTGGGTTTGGGCTTCCTGGCAGGGCTACCCTCAGTTCCCCCTTTCACAGGCAGCAGGAAGGGTCTCTAGGGATAGCTCACATCACCCCTTCTTCCGAATCTGCTTCTCTCCTGGGCTGCAACCATTGAATCCCATCCATCTTCTAAGCGCAGGTGAGGCCTCTCCTCCAAGCAGCGCCAGGCAATGCCTTCCCTCCTCTGAGCACATGCCTGCATGTCTCTCCCTGCTTGGCACCATCCCTTCAGTGACACTGGTAGCTCCATGAGGCGCAGACCATGGTTCTGTGGCCTAGATGCCAGAGCAAGGTTCGAACCACCTCTTATTAAATGTGGCCTCTGGGGATAAGACAAGAGGCGCCAGGGAGAGCCTCTTAGGAGGGATGTGCTTCTTTTCTCTAAAGAGCTGGCCAGAGTTCCCCATCAGAGACTGTCTAGCCTGGCAAGGTGGCATTTGCCTGCAATGGCAGCTACTGAGAAAGCTGAGACCACCTGGGTAATTTAGTCTCAAAATAAAATTTAAAAGGTTTTGGATATAGTTTGTGGTAGAAAACTTGCCTGTCATACACAAGATCTTGGATTCCTTTGCAAGTACAAAAAGAAGGAAGAAAGGAAAGGGGAGGCGGAAGGGAGAAGAGGAGAGGAGGAGGGAAAACAAAAGGAGGAAAAGGGAGAAAAAAGTAAAAAAGAAAAAAGAAACAAGAAAATAGCAAAGGGGAAATAAAAGAGATGGGAAGGGAAGGTGGGGGAGGGAGAGGACAGAAACCTTCCCAGGGAGAGGAAGCTGGACTGTGCTCTCCCCTGGCTCTGCTAGCACCCCTCCTCTGTCACATCCAGCCAGCCGTGGACCCTTTCCAGGGCTGGATTATCCGGCTGGGAGGAAAGGGAACAGTGGAGGGGTGGCTTTGGAATGAGGCCAGTGTTTCTGCCTGGGGCCACCTCCTTCGTCTGCCACCAGTCGACCCTCCATAGCCCACAGCAGAAGGCCTATTCGCAGCACCTCCCAGCAGACATGAGGACCATTGAGCTGCAGCAATCACAATGTGCCTCAGGGTGGGGGGAGCTTGAGGAGTTGAAATTGGTCCTGGCCTGGCATCCTGGCCTCTTTGAACCCCAGTTTCCTCTTCTATAAAAAGAAGCTGTTGGGTCCTTTGTACCCTGAAAGTTCCACATAGCTCCAGTGTCCTGGGACCGTGTGACGACAGTGACATGTGCCCGATGGCATTCAGAGCAGCTGAATGGGCTCCTATCTTCTCCTGAGATAGGGCTCAGCTTATAAGAAGGGCGGACAGCTAAGGTACGCCGTTACCTCCTGTGGCACCTCCTGCTTCAGGACCAGCTCCAGCAGCCCGCTGACCCAGCCCAGAACCCAGTCTTGGAGGGCCTGTCCCCATGAGCAGTGTTTAGTGGCTTGATTATGCCCGCTGAGTACTGACTTCCTCTATGCCCTGTGAGTGTCGCCAGCCTGCTCCTTACCCTCTCCATAGCTGCTTGTCAGAGGGATTGGAGGACTCTTGTGGGATCAGGGATCCAGAACTTGGGCTCACAGGGGAAGGGGCTTCTGCCAGGCACTCACAGTGGGGACCCCAAAGTTGGCCTCCAGGCTTCGCCTGGCTCCCCTCCATCCAGCCTACATCTCTCCTCCATGTGAGGCTTGGCAAGCCCCGGTCTGCTTGGCTTTCAGCACACAAGTTAGTATTTCCTACTAAAGGGCACATGTGGGTCAGCCTGCTGCTTCCAGATGGAATATCTGTGGTAGTAACAGAGAGAACTACAGAGCCCCGGGGAGGCTTCCTACTCAGAAAGGCATCCCCCAGTGCTCCCCAGAGCCCTTGTGAGAGGAAATCCACGGGCATGATGTGACTCGTGACTCTCTGTCTAGGTCATCAGATAACGCATCTCTTCTGTCAACACCCTGCACCTGCCCCGCCACCTTCTCCACGCTTCTCTGTGTGGAGGTGGTGGGGGCTGTGCACGGAGGTAGTGCATGGACGTACAAGGGGTGGGATGCCCTGGAGTGTCCAAAGCCAGTCCCTAGTCCCAGTGAAGGCAGGCACGGGCTCTGTGTAACTCTCATGTGGCTGGGCCCATCCAGACAGCCGGGAAGATTCCTCCAAGCCCTGTCTGTGATCACAGGGCTGCTGGGCTGTCTGTGTGCCTGAGGCTGCTGTCACAGCTGGCAGCACTGCTTCTCTGCACAAAGTGCTGCACTTGGAGGAAGCAGGTAAAGTAAGAGGAGGATTGGGAGATGTCACACAACTGAAGTGGCACTAGCCGTGCGGTAACAGAAGGCACATGTGGCAGAGAAGCTGGGTGTATAGAGCACTGCTCCCGCACAGAAGCCATTTCCCTCTTTCCTGACCCCAGGTATCTGGGTGTAAGCAACATCCTCTAAAAATTAAGTTCCATAGCAACACGTGGGGCTTCTCCATGAGCATAACAGCCATGGCTCACTTCTCCACCTGGTTCTCCCACTGTTTCTGGAATTCACTTCCAGGAAGCCTCACCTGATTAATGAACCCTCTGTTTCCATCTCACAATGATGTATTCTCTACTACCGTGAGCTCTGGGCATTTTCCAAGGCAGGAATCATACGTCTTTTTTCCTTGATATCTCAGGCACAGGGTACAGCTCTACCTTTTATATCAAGAAGTTCTTTTTTTTATCCTTCCATCCCCAGGGGCTCAAGGTTTCTGTTTAATGCCCAGTGAGGCCAGGGTCCTCGCATTCTACTCAAATACGGAGTTCTCTACCCAAAGAGATCTCTGTTGGGTGGCATAATTCTGGAAAAGAGGAGTCTAATGTTGCCTCTAGTAGCCAAAGCCACCTTCTTGAGCAGGATTCCTGGTTCCAGGGGAGGTAAAGGAGGCGATTTAAGCAGCCAGTTCACCCCCTAGAAGCACCTTTGTCTTCCTGTCTACCTTTTCACCATCGAACCCAAATGGGAGCATTCACCATGAGCAAAAAAATAGTGGCTTCCCAGCAGCTGGCCCAACGTGTGTGTGTCATCCTCAGGTGGCATCTGGCCACCCAGAGAACCCCCAAGGTCAAAGGACCAATGCTCTAGAATGCCTATTACGTTCCTCGGTATGAAGCAGCACAGGCTTCTCTGTCCTCGTGGCCTATCTCATCTTAGGGCAGTGTGAACTTCTAGTGTGTAAAAATCATGTCAGAAAATCTGCTACTCGATAGTCATTCTTCCTATGCCCAGCTTCCCTTTGTTTTCTTAGACAATGACTGCATGATTCTTGTTTGTGTGATAGTGCAGCCCAAGCTTTCTCAGCTCCAAAGCCTTTGAAAATGGAGGCGGCTCCTTGACTAGGATACAGGGCATACTGTCCTGTGAGGGCAGGCAAGCCACTGTACGGGTGACTCATCCCCTTCCTCCTCCAAGCTCTCCTACGGATCACACCCACTGCACCTGAAACATTCCTTCTCTTCTTCCTAGCCAGTCCCTCTCCTTGCATTCAAAAGTCACCTCCTCAAGGTGACTCCACCCAGGTCTGAGCTCTTCAAACTCTCCAGCATGTTCATGTCAGCACTTGGGCCATTGCTGTGGCCATTTCCATTCCTTGTGTGTCCCTTGGAGCAAGATGTTTGTACACTCAGTGTGTGTGTGTGTGTGTGTGTGTGTGTGTGTGTGTGTGTGTGTGTGTGTGTGTGTGTGTCACACCTCTACATCCTTCTTCTAGAAAGTAGGGTCTGTGTGTTCCCATTCAGAGTAGGAGCCCCCTAACCCAAGGAAGCCCCATCTCATGATCTGCTCCTACAGAGAGGAGCCTCTCAGAACACCTGCCTGCCTGAGCAGCAGATAGTCCTTGGGGCCAGGGGCACACCTGAGACACTTGTCACCCTTCCTGTTCCCAAATCCTCCCCCTGGCTGGGCAGGGGTCACAGCAAGGTTTTGGGGAAGTTTACCTCTCGCTAGCTTTGTCTCTCATAAAGCTGATGTGTTTTTTGGCTTTTTCTATACTTGAATCAAGTCTACCTGGCCTTCAGCATGCAGACCTTGAGAGAGTCATTCATGGTCTTTCAGTTTCAAGTCACCTTTGCTTCATCCCTTCATCTTCATGGTACCCAGGTTAGGTCCAAAATAATGGAAATTTAAGTCAGGTAACAGGAAGACACTTGTGAGACAGTGTGCCTCAGAGGTGGTCACAAGTGGGCAGGAGGGGGTTGGGAGAGCGTGCCAGACCAGGTGCTAGGAGGAGAGCAGCCAGCATTCCCTTGACTTCTGCTGACCACTGGGAGCCCCACTGATGGCCTCCCCACTCTGGAGCTTTGAGGAACCAGAGGAGGGCAGAGAGTTCACACAGCCTCCCCAGGTAGTCCAGCATGGTTCTTGGCCTTTCCCTGGCACACTCACAGAACAGAAATGCCAAAACAAATTGGGCTGCTGCGGCCTGGGCCTCTCTTCTCTCTTCCCAGCACATGTGATACTTTGGCCCTGCTGGGAGGTGCTCAAGCCGGCCTCTGCTGGAATCCTGCTGCTCTTTCTAACAATCCAGGCACAGCCATCACCAAGCCCAAGGAGTGGGAGGGGTGTGGGAACATCCAGTGGTGACAGGCCTAGCACAGGGGCCGGTCGGTAGATTAGGTAGGCAAATGGAGAACAAGATTTGTGGGACCCAGAGAAAATCTTGTCATGAGCAACTATTACACCAGAATGTCTGTGTGTGTGTGTGTGGTGGGGGGTGGCTGGGAGTTCTGATGTCCTCCCTCCTACATACAAAATTAGAATGCCATCCTCCGTACAAAATTAGAATCTCTGACAGCTGGACTCAGGCACTAATTTTAAAAAATAATTCCCAGGTGACTCCACTGTGTAGTTAAGTTTGGGGCTAGTGGACTAGAACTTTTTAATAAACATACTAGATGTTTACAAAAGAGATTCAGGGTGAGCCTTGAGGGTAAGCCTCTTGCCAGGGCAGCTATGCAGTTTGGGCAAAGGGCTCAGAGAGGGAGGGAGTTAGATGATCTGTCTCTAGAGTGTTGCCATCACAAAGCCCTTCTGACATGATCTAATCCAACTCTGACAGCTGCAGAGACATGGAGAGAGGCACTGACTTGTCCAATACCGAATATCAGCCAGCAGCAGGGGCCAGGCTGGGCTTCTGCCACAATGCATGGTACACGGTGAGGTGTGTGTAGATGTGTGTGCACAGTGTGCTGTGTTCACACGTATGGCTGTGTGTATATGTGTGTGACAAGTGTGTGTGTATATGCATGAGGGTCCATGCTCATATAAGACAGTGTACATGCATACAAGCTGTGTGAATGTGTTACTTGTGAGTGATTGTATATAGGTGTTTGTGCAGGATGGCATGTATATGTGTGTTGGAGAATGTTTATGTATGTAAACATACTCATGGGTAGACAGGGGTGCATATTTATGTTTATATATTATTTGCTATCCATGTGTGAGGATATTTAACATCCTTCCATTTTATTTTATTCAAACATCATATGCTTTCCTGAAGCCTTAAGATTTTTTTTTTTTTTTTGTGGTACCAGGGATCAAACTTGGGCCCTTATGCTTCCAAGGTAGGTGTGGTACCACTTGAGCTAAATCCCTGGCCCCAAATCTTAGATTTTTAAACTTACAATTGGTATATTGGTATTTACAATCTGGTATAAGGGGAGAGGAGTTTGTATTCTAAAAACTTTCTGCCAAAGAACTTAGCAAAGGACTGGGTTAGGAAACAAACACTTGCTAAGAAACACCCTAGAATACTCAGCATTTTCGCATGTGTTATAACAGGCCAATAGAAATTCTGGCTAAAATGCCAACTTCAAGCCAAGATCCATTGTAAAGAAACAAGAATTAGTTCATTTGAAGTTTAATTAGTGTGTTTTGCTGCTGGAACAAGCTGAAGCACAAATACTCTTTACCATCTCTCATCTCAGCTTGGGTCCCAGGAAAACAACCCCAGAGAGATGTCTGTCCACAGCGTATGGTCAGGAAAGGTAATTTTCAAGACAGCAGAATGAGCAAAACGTTCCCAGGCAGAGTTCATGCTGAGACACAGCCGAACACAAAGGAGTCCACCAAAGGCAAGGACTGCCAGGGCCAGCTACCTGCCTGGCACAAGGCTGCCCCCTGGGAGCGTGAAGAGATGCAGGAGCCTGTAAGGCAAGCCAGGCACTGCCTGGGGCCAGGTTGCCCCAACCCCATCTCAGAGCAGAGGGACACAGAGGGTCTGTGGATAGTACTTTGAGAAGAGGCAAGAGGTTGAAATAAGAGTCATAGATATTTAATAATAAGAGTCATAGACAGCACAGGGCTGGGGGTGTTACGCTCTGTCTAAAGCAGTAATGTGAAAAAGAAGCTCCTGCGTGGGACCTCATGTGTGCTGTGTGTTCCTGGGGTTGACATGTGTTGGGGCTGACACAAAATGAAATTTTTTTATGGTATGAAATTTGAGTGAACCTGCAAGAAGAGATTTCAGATGAGCTCCCCAGGCCAGGTACTCAGTGTGCTGAACACTTCAACCTCACGGGCCGCGCATTATTAACTCCCGAGGGCTTTCCACCCTCGGGGACGTCCAGATTCTGCAGCTCAGATCCGTTGAGCTGCACAGCACCCTTGGTTTCCTCCTTTCCAACACAACCTGGGTGGAAAAGTGCCTGATACCACGGCGCGCACAGGGACACTGAACCCCAGAGGAGCAGCACGGCAGCACCGGTTCCCTAGATAAAGCTCCGAGTGACCTCTTTCTGCAGGTCTTCAGTCCCAGAGAGCCCGCCATCTCCCCGGGGGATTTGGTGACCATGTGAGCTATCTCTCTAGTCTGACAAACACCCGGGCCGTGTGCGGAGACAGTGTCAGGGACCCTGCTCCAGCCCTCCGCGGCTCAGTTCCCTTTATGACAAGATGGAGGAGAATCCTGGCGTCTGAGGAGAAGCCGGCGCCACATCAAGACCCCTCACTGATCCTCACCGGTTACAGCGGCTGCTCTGCCTGGCAAACCTGAGGGTAGGGTTGGCCTTCTTTAGGTTGGGGTAGGATTCACGGAAGCCCAGAGAAGCCATCTCTTTGCTCTTGGAGGAGACTGCGGGAAGGCTTGGAGTTTTCCAGGGTCGAGGTCCTTTCAAAGCTCCCAACTCCTCCCTTCCAAGGTGGAGAGCAGCTCATGGCACAGAAAACAGCCCGAGGAAGACAGTAGGGTGGCCACCGAGCAAATAGGTGCACATAGGGAACACTTGGGCGTTTCTGACGGTCAGGACAGAGAAATCTGATGAAAACAAAGCCAGATAAACCAGAAACACCAGCTCCAAGTGACCAGACTGCCTTTTCCAGCTAGGATGCCGCAGGGGAAACTGGCCCCTCTGGGAACCTCCCCAGAGGCTGAGGGGAGAGGAGACACCCTACAGGGCTCAGTCCCTGAGAGTTTCTGGGCAAGTATACATTAGTTGGGTCGGGGTAAACCTTCACCTGGCTGAAACCCCCAGGAGAACCAGAGACCCAGAACCCCTCAAATAGATGTCACTCACAAAGAGCACAACCAGAGAGAGCACCCGTGATGACAGCGGGTCAGTCAATATTTTGACAGTTGGGAGAAGGGATGTTTGGGGTGCCTGGAGCTATGAGACTGGAGTTGAGGCTGAGGGAGGGGGTGGGACGGAGCAGGTAAGTCTCCTCCAGAGGTGAAGAGGAGCCCCTCTTCACCCTGTGAAGAGGCTGTGCCCTGGGAGTGACCAGAAGGAAAGGGGGCCCTTTTTCATTTCAGATTTATTTTTGAAAGAGGCAGGTAAGCAGCTGCCAGGGCACAAAATAAAAATGGCGTGAGACAACTGTACAGAAGTCTGGCTAGAAAAGAGACAGAGCAAAGTGCACTGGGAGCAGGAAGGCCTGTGCCAGGTGGAGAAATCCTCTGCCTGCCATTTTCTCGGCCCAGGGCAGCTTAGGAAGGCGGGAAGCAGAAGCCAGAGCTGGCGTGAGCCCCTGCCAGGCACCGGGCAGAGGTCCGGCTCCTTGTCTCCCTCCTCAGTACTTCTGCCTTTCACAGTCTCTAGGGCCTGACTTACAGGGTAAGTCCTGAGCGACCTGGACTAGTTTGCAGGTGCAGTATTTATTAGCATTTTACCAAATCTAGCTAAATGAAATTATAAACAAACACACTGAAAGTTTGTTAATACATATATTTCTTGCTGAGACTCTCCTGTGTTAAAGTATTTATTTAAAAAATTCCCCAGCAATGTTCCTACCAATGTTCCACCTTCCAGGTTCAGGGGTTCCTTCTCTCTAAAATCCCCCCAGTTAAGGGCTCTGTCACTTTCAGAAACTGATGAGGGGCATCAGATCTACAATCCGGATTGAAAAAGTGTCCGGATCTGATCCGCTGGTGTCTTCCCCGGAGAAGGGGGATTCCCAGCCACCGGCAGTCCCTCCTTTTCCCCGGGGACACCTGCGGGAACCCGGAGCGGGTTTCTGCGCTAGCTGCTGGGGACCCGGCGCCTCCCGACAGCCTTCCCTGTGTCACAGGCGCCCGGCCGGGGTGGATTCCAGCCGAATGGGCCCCTTCTGGGCGACCCAGGGACCTGCTCCC
>PVIC010017978.1:0-32060 GCA_004025085.1 Thryonomys swinderianus
TTTTTTTTTTTTTTTTTTTTTTTTTTGCTTTTTGGGGACAGGGTCTCGCTTTGTAGTTCAGGCTGGCCCTGAGCTCACTATGGTGCCCAGGAAAGCTGCCGCGAACTCAGCAATCCTCCTGTCTCTGCCTCCCGAATGCTGGGATTACAGGTGTGAGCCACCACGCCCAGCATTATATGTGGTAACCGGGGATCGAACTCAGGTCCTTGTGCTTGCAAGGCAGGCGCCGGAACCACTGAGCTAACCCTCCGGCCCAATAAATAGTTTTTTAAAACTGAAGTAGAGAAACAGAAAGTAACTTGTGCAACAGCACACACTAAGGAAAGAAAAGTTCTGGGACTAAAAAAAGCAGATGCTCTTCAGCTGTCTGTGCTGCTCTCTAAACAGTGACAGCCAGGAAAGGCTGCTACACCCACTCATACCCCCAAGCAGAGCCAATCAGAGTTTCTCTCTTAGATATTATGACTTCTGATGAATCTTTCTACTTGATTTTACCATCCTGCTTCTAACTTCACCTTTCCCTGGATCTTTCCTAGGCCAGAAATATTGGCTAAGTAGTCAGAAGGAAGGAACCCTATATAAAGAGGCACATTAAGATAAATGTTCATTTATCCTTAGTTGCTGTTGATACATTCACAGACATGAGTTGTCTTTCCCTTGTTCCTCTATGCGGTGAAACTAGATCATCATAGCTTCCAAGTTCCAATCTGTAGGATGCCGGGATGAGCAGACATGGAGATTAGGCAGTTTGCCATCAAGCACTGGAGATTGCAAAGATCACCTTTGCTAATTTGCTGCTGGTTGGAGGTAAGTATTCTGGAAACTGCAAATGAAGCTGAGAAAAGGAATCTAATTTAGGGGTCGGGAGTCCATCTGAAATGTTTCAGTGATAAGTAGCACTCTGTCACTCTTTCCTTCAAATATTAAGCCTGTCCACCCTTCTTGTACCTTGAAAATAAAGCAAAGCAAAATTAAGCCAATCCAGAAAACACTGCCTCATGTCTGCTTTGTCTTCTAGCTATCATCTTACCTTATCCTTCTCATTTACAACAAACTTCTAGAATTCCAGAGACCCCCCAGGCTCAATTTTGATATTTCTTTTTTCCTGAAGCTGTCAGTGATCCCATTATCCCCCTTGTAAAATCAACATGCTTCTTTCTATAGTTTGAAGGACATACTTAAGTGTGATACCTAATTTGGAAATAATTTTGAAATCAACACATTCTAAGGGATGAGCTACAACAGTGAAAGTAAAATCACCACCAACGTGCTGATGTTCTTTTTAAGAGACAGAAAATAAGCATAACACTTGATTGAGGTTACATTTCATAATCTTGATGAAGACTAGAAAGTCAGGGCTCAACGGTTTCTTGAAGCCATGATCACATTAGGCAAACCAAGAGTGTGCACGGTAGAAAGTGTTTCTCCTCTTGTGTTTCTAGTGACTACTGTAGTGTTTCACACAGAGATGGTAATAAATAGATACTTGTTGAAAAACATAAAGAATTAGAACTAGCCATGCGTTTAATTGGTTTGGCTGTGTGCAGGCTCCGAGTTAAAATGTAGTCTTCATTATCTTCAGTTGCATAAGATCTTACGAACTTGAATGTATGTGGACACACACACACACACACACACACACACACATCCAATTGGAGTAACAGAAAACGAAGGTGTGAAATAAGGCCTAGATACAAAACACGCACAATTACTAAGTTCTAGCTTTGAGAAATTCATTTAATCTGTTAAAGTTTCTTATGAACAAAATTAATATGGATCAATGTAATTCTGTAAATATGAACATTTAATTCTGATCATTTAAACTGTTCTATAAGCTATATTAAAAAGCTCTGAAAGTTTATTTATGATGCTGTTAAAGATAAGTATGGTAATATTCAATGGAATTTTTTTCTTCCAGTACCAGGGATTGAGCTTGGGTTCTTGTGCTTCCAAGGTAGGAGTGGTACCATTTAAGCTAAATTCCCAGCCCCCAGTGGAATTCTTGATACTGTTTTCAACTGTGATAGCAACAAAGAAAGGTCTTTGGGATTATGGATCTACCACTTCTCATACCAAACAACAGGATAGGGTTTGGTTTGGCTTATTAAATATGTTAAAAGATGATGGAACAAAGGGAAAAAATGGGTCACTTCTTTCCCAAATGTACATAATGTAAATAAAATTTCACAGGAACTTTGGTTACCATTTTCTCATTCCAGATTTTCTTGTGTTATTTTGTTTGCATTATTCTCATTCCTTCTCAATCTACACTATTGGAATATGTGTGAAAACTGTGGTTGTCTGAATCAATATTTCTATCGGTTTCATTTTGCTTAAATCCTTCTACACACAGCTACAGACCAGAAAAAATCAGATAAACACTATCACATGCTTTTGTGTTGCTAAGGGCAACACTACAGATGGCAAGAAACAGGCTATCATAGAGTCACATGTTCTATACACAAACACATGACTGTTGGAACAGCTTAGACTGTGCAAGGACAGTTTGCTGGAAAAAGTTATGATTGTACAAACAGCCTTCAAATATTATGCTGAATCTAGTTAGATAAAATTATTTTCTATGTTGCTTAAAATTATTTAATTGTCCTTACAACCATTAGACTAAATGAAAGGCAAATAAGGGATTTATTACAATCCAATACTTTTACCTTAATAGTGAAAACAGACATTTTCAGTTACTTTTTCCTCTGATTTTAGATAGCAACCTTTACTCAAACTTCATTTCAAAGACAAAACTAAATCTATAAAATACAGATAACATGAAATCATATGTATATGATCAAGTTAATATTACATTTGAATTTCTAATCTTTGTGTCTCTGCAGTTTGTTATTTCATTAATGTGTTTCAGACTTGGAGATCTGATATATTTTAATACTTAAAATACACAGATACACATATAGAATGTAAATTTATATCAGGTGATAAAATTTTTATGTATACAAAATGATATATAATAGTACCATATTTTAAATCTATCTTTGCTTTGTTTCTTTTGTTTTTCTTTCTTTCCTTCAGGAATCACTGGCTCTTAGCATAGGACTCTGTCAGGATTTTGTTCATTCTGAACACCTGTCAGTTTCATGAACAAAACTGAACACATTCTGTTGGAAAGCAATTCAATGTGACTTTTCATGCAGTGAAAGTTTAGTCTCAAGTTAAATCTTGTGGACAAAGAACATTGAAAAGCGGAGGCAATTAGTCAGCTAATTAAAGTGAGAGGAGAGAGCACACTGTCTAGTTGATGGAGACATTATGCAAGTTTTGTATTACTATTGCAAGTATAACTTTATATAATGCAATTTAAATAATGAAGTCCTCCAAAACCTCTAAATGTTTAGTGAAACAAAACAGAAACATTGTATTGGTCACATTTATCTGTATCCATATGACTTATATGGTCTCCTTTTCTGGTGGAATTGGAAGGTGATTGATTTACGCTAGTAATCAAGATTGAAATCATTTCTCTTGCATTAAGTGACAATGTGACATCGGACTTAGATTAAGCGGTCTACTTCTTAGTTTCTTTATTTGTAAAAGTGAAAGACATATAAGATCAGTATGCTTACATGTAAATAGATTTTTAAATAACATATTCATGCAAATATATGCTGTGCTATTTTTAGGCACAGCCATACTTTTCTAGGTCCTGTCTAGAGTTTCTGGGGTCTTCAGAATACTCAATTAGATATTCGAGTGGCTTGGTTGCTGGAGTGGGTGATAGCAGGCAGAGCCCTTCTCTTCCTTTACTACTCCTAATTTGGCCCCCAGTTTTCTTTTTGGAGGAACTAATTCCTCCACCCTAAGAGCACCTATTTTACCTCATCAAGGAGTTCAACCACTAGGATCCCTGTCTCATCTGACTACTATTTTGTAGTGTGCTAGATTTGTTTCAGAAATGTATTTAACAATATATATTTAACATTTTTTAAAAAATCCTCTTGAGGGGCATGAAGAATGGATAAACTATAACCCAAGACACAGAAATATAGCCACTGGAGTTTCTTTTCTAAATGATGCCACTGCTGTAGGTCTCACCATCTTAGGGTTCCTCTTGACTTCCTCCCTGACTCAGGGTTATGGAGTGTTTGACATCAATACAAGTTGGCTGTTGTCTATGCCTAATGGCACCAATTCTGCATAAATCCTAAGTTCCAATAAATAACTCAATTTAAACTATTACATTGTTCCACTGGGATAAAAATACCTAATGAATGCAAAATACCTAATGAATTTAAGAAAAGAGAAGTTTCATTTGAGACATGACTTCAGAGGTTTCAGCGCACGATCAATTGGTTCCATGGCAGAAATGCCAACTCCTGCTCAGCTCGTGCTGACTGAGAGGCGCAGCCCAAGGAAAGTGCTGGGAAGCGCATGGCCCTAGACACACCCCTCCTCCAACTGGGTCCTATGTCCTAACGGCAGATCTAGCAATGAGCATATTGATGCATCCGTTCATGAGTATAATGTCCCACGATTGGCTGACACAACTTGATTTCCTTTTATAAGTGAATTTCAAATTTTCCTTAACCTTAGCACCTACTCTCTAAAGCTTCCTTGTGGACTGAATCATCCTTGAAGGAATGATAAGGTAATGAATAACAGACCTTGTGGGAAAATGACAATTTTTAATGGACTAATGAACTTCTTACTTGAATTTCATTTAAACAAATTAATTTAAGGCATTGGCATATTTCTTCCTGTCATTTAAGAAGAAACTAAAAATTAACCAACCAGAAAGAGTAGAACAACTTTAATATTAATAATGTGGACATAATCTTTGTCTTTATGGTAAACCTTAATTATTAAATATATAACTTCCCCAACCACATATAATAATACCGGGCATGGTGACTCACACCCCCAGCAATCAGTCCCACATACTACAATGCTGGGCAGGGTGGCTCATGTCTGTAATCCCAGAATTCAGGAGGCAGAGGCAGGAGAATTGCTGAGTTTGAGTCTTGCTTGGGTTCATAGTGACGTCAGGGCCAGCCTGAACTACAAAGCAAGACCCTGTCTTTAAATAAATTAAATAAATAAATGAATAAACAAACTGAAAAACAATTGTACTTTTAGAGGATATTGTACTATTTAACTTGAGATTATTCTAGTAGACTAAACTGAGTGAGGAAAGAAACAGAAGAATAAGATACAAGAAACTTTTGAGGAAAAAATACACTATTATAATTTAGCAGTTCAGTATACTAGATTAATAACAGAACAATGGACAACATTTGGCTCATACTTATTAGAAAATAGCAGTTTTGTGTAAAGAGATATGTATGACCTTTTGGAGGAAAGATGAATAGTTTACAGTTAGAAATGTTGAAAAATGCAGTCTTCTATAGGAAAAATAAAACTGAAGCTTAGAGAAGAGTGTGATATGTAAATTCATGGAAGAAAGAAACAGTAAGAAAGTCTAGAAGAAAACTGAAGCCTGTAGCAAATTCCCTTCCAATCAAACCATGCTTGTAGCATTTCGGTGGTAGAGGAACAGGATTTGGATGAAAGTCAGTAACTGGAAGACTCATATTTTTGACAGCTCCATATATACTCACTGAATCAGATTACAAATTTAACTGCTGAAATCTATTTATTTTTCTTATGTCTGGACAATGTGGCTTTACTGAGAGACATGCCAGATGTAATTTATGTTGGGTAGGTGTGAAGAACAAATCTCAAACTATTGGTACTGTAGAGGAAGCACTATGAAATCTATTTCAATATAGTTTTCATGATAATATTTCACATTATCTTATTTGAAGTTAATTATTCTTGACAACAGATACTTTAAAACAAAAATAATATTCAGGTAACATCAGGTATTTGAAGAAAAATTTTCCCTCAAAATAATTTTAAATGAAAGTGCTATACTTAGGTTCAGAAAAATTGTAAAAGAAATATCTAGTGTGCTTATCCTCACTTGGGTTTGAAAAAGAGTTGCTTGGTGAATAATTATTTTGTGAACTAATGCATCCATTGTTGTCTTTGCTGTATCAATAGGAAGTACATAGCAAAGATGAAATATTCACTTTTAATAAATTTATATTTAATAATATGCAAAATATGGTGTAAAAGGATCACACAGCTCCAATTAGATTATTTTCCTTTAAATTTTATTTTTCATCCTTACAGAATTGTGTGGTAAATATGTATCACCATCAAGATTGTATCGTTAATCTTTTATTATACTTCTTGACCACATAATTACCAATCCAAAATAACTATTCATGTATCAATGTTGTTTTCTAGTACTTTTTCAAAGTTGTAGACATCAGTACTTTCCCCAAATATTTAAGTATATACAGAATTAAAATTAAATATAATTTCTTTTGAGGTGAATTTTATATAAAATAAATTGTCTTATTCATTTAATTTAGGAACGACTCACAGGGCATGTTCCTGTTCAACTCAAATTTCCCACCAGTGTACAAGGTTCCTTTATGCACTTTCCTGGTTAATCCTTGTTCTCACCGTTCTACAGAAAGCCAGTATCCTTCAGCATTTGTGTGTGTGTGTGTGTGTGTGTGTGTGAGTGTGTGTGTTCTTCCCACTCTTTATTTGTTTTTGTGGTTGCAGAAATTGATCCCAGGGCCTTAGCTTTGGGCTACATCCTTGAAACAAGGTGTTACTAAGTCTCTAAGTTTTCTAGACTAGCCTTCAATTCATGGTGCTTCAGCCTCATGTCTCAGCCTCGCAGAGTAATGGAGTCACAAGTTTGTTCCTCCAGAGCCTCTTAGTCCGTGAAAGATTACTTTCAGTACTATGTGTGAGATTCCACCATTTGTTCCATTCCTATTTACTGTTGAATATACTCTGTTGTAGGAATGAGCCACCATTTATCTAGTCTCCATTTGGTGAGCATCTGGGTGCTTCGAGTTTGGAGCTATAATGAATAACTGCAATGAACATTCTTGTATAGTTTTGTGTGTGCGTGTGAACATCTGTTTTCTTTCCTCTTAAATAAATTCAGGGTAAGTGCAGGCTTAGTTTTATACAAACTGGCAGACATATATTCAAAGTGGTTATGCTAGTACTCATTCCTCAAAATAATGTGCAGATCCTCAGGTTGGGTTATAATCTCATCACATTTGCTCTTTTTGGTCTCTTTATGTGAACTATCTTGGTAGATTTAAAATGTCTTCCATAACATTTTTATTTCTAGGTACTACTTTTTTATTTTCTTAAGCCTCAGAAAAAACAGGAAACTACTATCATTCTGACAAGAGGGATGAAACGAGAGGATATTATATCCAGAGTAATAACCTAGGTTTTGACTCATACCTAGGAATAAACATTCTAAGTATTGACTTGAAGCCGTCTGATGACTTCAAGAGACCAAGTAAGCACAAATTATCTAAGAATAATGTATAAAATCAGGGAGTGCCAACATTTTTACCTTAGACCAATACAGAAATGCCTCACAAAGATTAAAAACCAGTTTTCTTACTATATTTAATGACACTCATTTGTTCAAATTCCTGATTGCAGAAACAACTTCTCAAATCCAAGGATTATAGAGGCCATGGCCTGGCTTTTATATTGGTCATGTGACAGTGCTCTCTCAGGACACTTGGTGTTCAGAGCAAGTTGGGAGAAAGATTACTTTATTTTATTTTTTAATTATGTTACTCTAGAAATGTAAGCATATGGCCTTCCTGTTTTATTGTGCAAAGACAGGACTACCTTCAGGCACCTGTAAGGTGATACCATAAAACAAATTTCCTAATTTCAGATTGTGTATTCATGGTGGTTGAGATTTAATTAAAAAAAATAGTTGGGAGGCAGAGGCAGGAGGATTGCTGAGTTCAAGGCTTGTCCGGGGTACATAGTGAGATCAGGGCCAACCTAAACAGTAAGGCAGGACCCTGTCTCAAAACAAACAAACAAACAAACAAAACAAAACAAGACAAAAAAACAATGTAAAGTTGTCAATCTGTGTATTGAGATTTACTTTTTATCAAATATTTCCCACAATTGAAATAAACACAAACTGCAACACAAATGATTGCATATTAAATAACACATAAGATTTGTTTAAGAATGTGATTATAATTGAAATAATTCGGGCAACTGAATCTCATTAAGTCTGTTTTCTAATTGCTTCAGTTTCTTTCTCCCCAAAGATTTGAAACAATACATAGTACAACTCATCTCTCCATATCTGTCTCACAAGTAAACCTATGTCACACATGTTCCCTCAGATTCCGACAGACAGCTTCAGCCAAGGCAGGGAACTTAAAGCGGCATTGATATGGTCAATAGAAAGACAAGAGGGAAACCTTAAGAACTGTAACGCCCCTTCTCACAGACGAAGGCCGCCCGGGTTGGTCTCCCGCATAAACAGGATATTGTTTCCCACCCTTCCCTGCTCCTCTAACATTCCTTAGGACGGGGTGTCAGACCAAGACGTGGATCTGTAGACATTCTTCTCACACAACACCTCTCTGGTTGTCTGTAGCCACGTGTGCTCTTGGAGTTTATGGGCCTGCTGAGGTGCGGGGCCCTGACGTGTGAGCGATAGTAAGAATGTTAGCTTTACATCTTTTCTACACCGCCAGTGACTATCATTCTCTCCTTTTGTGAAGGACATAGATAAAACTAGATAGTATAGTACAGCTTTCTAGATTCAGAGAAAGAGTTGAAATAGACTATTTAAAAATTGCATAAATATTTTCAAAGAGCATTCAGCAAATAAGCGGTCGAAAGCTAAACATCCTGAGTATATTTATTCTCTAAACTGGGAGAACAGTGATTGTGGCATCTAATTTCCAAAGGTAGGTTCCGAAGGATTTCACTCATCTCCTATTTCAGACGCTGCTTTTCTCTTCAAAATGGCTACGCTCTGGGCTGCTTTGGCCAGTAGAAGAAAGAGATACCCTGGCATTTGTGAACGTAGTATTCTAAAAAGTCCATTATGTAGCTTCCTTGTCACCCTTCTTAGAACACTGATCTTCACATGAGTAACATATAGACAGATTTGCTGGGGGAAACAACACAGAGGAGCGAAAAGGAGACAAAAAGCTAGTCACAGATATTGTCTGTATTTGACTGTATCTGTGCAGACTCCAAACAAGGCTGGCCGGGAAAGTACTTATCCAGCTCCAATTGGCCTCACAGAGTCTAAGAGGTACCCTGAAGGCTGCTGTCTGGTGTCCTTATTTGGAGGAGTGGTTTGCTGTATATAAAAAAATAACTGAAACATTGAGGATCCCTAACTCTTGCTCTCCATAGAATGTCCTGAACTTCAGTTGCCTTTTCACCCCATCAGATAAAGTCCACTTCTGCTAAGGCCGTGAAGCATTAATTCTGTTTTACTTGACACCTAACATTGAACTCATACATATCATATCTCATTTATATCACACAAACCACATGGAAAATTTCATTCCTTGTACACTGGTCAAAGCACACTGCAATGACCCCCTTTCCTTCAGGGTTAAAAGACTAAGTTAGTAATTAAAATGCTACCACAGTGTGTCTACCTTTTTAATAACATTATACTAACTTGGGACCATGTGATACAAAAATCAAGTCTCATTTTGTGGTACAGACCTCACAAATATCTTAAAATGACAATTCCTGAGGCCACTGGCTATTTTAAAGTATTACATATTGCTTCTTGATGGGTCTACATTAGCCCATAGACTCACTATCTTCATAAAAATAATCTGATCCAGCATTCAAGAGGCTGAGGCAGGAGGATGACACATTGAAAATTAGCCTGGGCTACTTAATGGCACCCTGTTTCAGAAAAGCAGACTAAAACTTTTTTTAAAACCTTAAATTACCAGTATGTTCAATTAAATAGGATGTAAGAGTCAAAATTTCTTTAAAAAATTCTTCATATTGAACTTGGTATCTTGTACCTATAAGGTAAACACAGTGTTACTGATGTAAACTCCTGGCTTTCTACATATTATTTTGAATATTAAGAGCTATTTATCTACAAAAGAACAACACAGATGTTTAAAAGCCTTTCACAGGATACAGTCTATTGTGCGAGTCCCTAAATCTAGCTGTACCACTTCCTGAGAGCATGCAATACCCTGCTTGGCCTTTCCATCATATGTTAAGGACAGGGCTCATGAATTCTGTTTTGTTTATTTATTCTCTCATTCACTCTGTGAACTTTTTCCATGTCTATAATGAGCCAGGCACTGCACCATGAAAATCAAAGCAAAAACAGGTGCATGTTGGTGTTACAGAAGTGGTCACACCTCACAGATGTGCACAATAGATTATTTCTAGAGTATTCTTTAGTCCAGAAGCTGTAATTTGGATTCCTGTTGACGTTCCGTTACTAACTGAAACTCAGTAGGAGCAAGACAAGATGCATATTCATTTCACTTTTGACACCACCTTAAAGTTGCAAAAGCTCAACACACTTTCAAAAGAGTATTTGTCTTGACAGCCTAACAGCCTTGCTGTATAGTCTTGTAACCCTTAATAAAATGCTCTCTGAGCTACAATATAACTACTAAGGAAAGATTTATTTTCTTGTAACTCTCTGCTGGCTTCTGGAGTGGCCTCCAGGCGGATGTTTAAGAACTGCATGGATGAATTGGAACACTTGAATAATATCAGAGTTTCTCTGTTTCGTTTTGTGGCCTAGAAAATCACTTTCCTTTCTTTTTATGGAATCTGAAGGAAATGCTGACCTGAGGATTGATGAGGGGTGGAAGGAGCCTTGGAGAGAACTTGTTATATTTTCAGGGTTTCACGCTGGGATTTGGAGACTATTTACTTTCAAAATCTCCAGGAGGTTAGTTAAGAAGAGTAAAGTGAGTTGTTTACCACAGTCACTCTGAATGAGAAGTTTTGAAGCTGACTGCAGAAATCCACTCCTTAGCAAATTCTGCAGGTTGATCCTTACACACTGTAAAGTTTGTGGGCCGTGTATTCTAACCTTACTGCCTTCTTTTACAGGTGAGAAAACTGAGGCACAGAGAAATTAAATAGTTTAACACACTTTCTACAGACTGAATGAAAGGCACAATCATTGTACTTTTGAGTAGATTTTGAAGTAGGAAAGATAACACATATAAGGTAGACAAAGGAAACTTCACAGCTTGCTTTCCCTTGTTTTGACTTACAGCAGGTCTGTTCATTTCTTTTCATTGTCCTTGGAAAATTCCCTCAGTTATTCACTATCTGGCTGGAATCTTTTTAATTGAATTCATTATTGGTACATTTTATAGACAGCTCACAATCACACTCCGCATTGGGAAATTTGTACCAGTATATGACACAAATTAATCCTCATTTTTACCCATATCCCAAACTACCCCACAACCTCCCATCCTTATATACATGTGCTTTCTTTTTTTTTCCCAAATCATATTTATTCTTTCTCCTCATTACTTTCCCCTACCCCATTCCCTTTGACTGTTTCCTATTTCACAAAATCTATCATACATTCTAGAACTCATTTACATCTACAGGTTCTCTGGCTGGAATTTTAAACACTCTTGGCTTAAAGTCAGCTTCAGATCATTTAACCAGTAAGAGGAGTAAAGAAACAATAAATCTTTTCTCAGAGTATGTCAACATCTTACTTAAGCTGTAAACACAAAACAGTGTAGGAGCAGTAGAAATTGGTTTGTATAAACAACTGGATACACTGTCCAGGTCCATTTGAGGAAGACATTCCAATCGCATTCCTCAGTGGGAATTTGTGCATGCTATATCTTGATTCTTATGAATACATTTTAAGTCATCTCCCCCATGAATAATTGGGGGACAGACTATTCAATTGATCAAAGTCTACTGGCAAAGTTGGTGTTAATTCACAATTATCCAATATAGGGTAGATATTGGAATCAAGTATTTAATTGAACAAAATCCTTCTTCTGTCTTTAGAAATTACAGCATGAAATCATCATCCATGGCAAATAAACTCACTGTGTTCTACTTTGTTGTGAACTGTTCTTATTTGGGATTCATAAGGAATTTAAATATACTTCACATAAGAGACACAATATTGACATTTAAGGATGGCTTAAGGCACAAGCCTTGGTTTGCTCAGGAACATATTGAGTAGGTACTGAATCATATAAATGAAAAATATCTTTAATATTGATAATGTGTTTAGTTTTCATTCTTATTTTTAATAAAACAAAACATAGTTTATAGGTGTATATGGAGAACTTTAACAATCATAAATTACTTCATCTCTGAAATTGGAAAATCATCTCCTCAGAATGGAATGCTACTTATGTATGATACTTCCAAGGAAACAGAGAAAATGGAAATACATTTTTAAATTAGCTTAGGGGCAACTGCAAATTAGAAAAAGAGTATGTGTTAGTAATGTTAACCTATCTGTATTACGATTTCACACAGCACAGCTAGTAAAGGTTAATATTTATTTCATGTTGAATTATTGATGAAGCTTTAACTTGCCAAGAATTATACGTTTGTAAATATGTGTATATGATGAAATCTTACTCAATAAAGCCTCGAGGTATTTTATTGTTCTGACTAGGAGATCTTTAAACGAGTTTTCTCCTGCACTCACAGGTTAATCCTCATACTGCAAATGCGTAAATCAATGTTGGTATGTAACTGTGGGGTAAATCCTGTGACACTAATTAGTTAAACATGTATTATTTCCTATATAACACAAATTTTTGTTGACTTATTTTTTTCAAATACAAAATGGAATTAAGATCTTTTTATATCCTTTTTTAATGTACCAATTTGAAGAGATCTGGTTCTAAATATGATTATCATCAAAGGAGACAGAACAAGAAAGACACAGCCAATGCAGGACGACTTTTAAAGAGCCAGTGTAATGACTTAATGTACTTAGCACTATGACTTGTCAATATATAATTTAAGTACATATATATATACATATATATACACACACATATATACATATATACATATATATATATATATATATATATATATATATATATATATATATTTGTTCATTTGTTTTTGAGACAGGGTCTCGCTTTGTAGTTCAGGCTGGCCCTGAGCTCAATATGTAGCCCAGGCAAGCCTCAAACTTAGCAGTCCTCCTGCCTCTGCCTCCGAGAGCTGGGATTACAGGTGTGAGCCACCACACCCAGCATGAATATTTATATTTTAAGAAAAATTTACATAGAAGTCTTCAGTTTATCTCCTATGAAATAGGTGTATCATTCCAATTAAATAATAAATCAATAAACAATCTATGTTCCTTATTAAGCATAAAATTTAATAAGATATTGAACCATAATCCTTAATTAAATATAGAAGATTTGGCACAAACTATGCAAAAACAATAATTATGTTTTAGTCCTTATGAAAATTATTATTATATTTATTGAAATACTTATTTCCGGTAGTATGCTAAACACTTCAAAGTATTTTTGTTTTATCTGTCTTAACTTCACAGTGCTCATACGAGTTAAATATTTCACACATTAGGCAAAGGTGCTTAGAGAGTGAAAAATGACTGAATAACTCACGTGGGTTTAATTGATGTAAGGTAAATCTGACACTGAAAATGGGCCTGAATCCAAATTTCATAAAGGTATGATTTTAAAATATAGGCATTAACTTTTAAAGCAATCAGTTTTAAATATAAGCTTCAACTCTTTCTGTTTGAAGGTATTTCCACAAGGAAAGGTCCTTATTATCTTAACGGGAGCTACAGTGATTGTGAACATAAATTATAATGGTAATAATGGTATTGTAGTGAAGCAGCATTCAATACACACTCTGGAGTCTGAAAAGTCAATTAAAATTTCATCATTACTATGGTCTGGTTGTATGAATATTAGCACATTCACTAGTGTTCAAGGGCTTTAATTGCATTACTTGCAAAAACGATAGATTACAATGAGGCACTTCTCAGAGATACGGTCCTGTCCCACAGTACACGGAGCGTGTGTGTGAGTGAGCGCTCCAGGGCATGGGCCACATGAAGTCCAGATCATGACAGAATGAGGTGGGTGCCAACGTCAGTTATAAAAGCAAAGTGTTTAGCTGATTAATGGGGAAAGGATGAAAAAAATGACTCCCATAAGTAAACAGCTCATTACGATATTCACACTTAATCTTCTATAATTATTCAATAAGTATTCACAGGATCATTTTGCACTCCCAGCAAAATGTTAAATGTATGAGAAAATGTACTATCTGTCTTTTTTTTTTTTTTTTTTTTGAGCCTGGGTCTCGTTTTGTAGTTCAGACTGGGCTTGAACTCACTATGTAGCCCAGGCAAAACTCAAACTCAGCAATCCTCCTGTCTCTGCCTCCTGAGAGCTGGGATTACAGGCGTGAGCCACCACGCCCGGCCCTGTGGTGTATGGTATTGATTGCTGGTGGGCGTGAGTCACCATGCCCAGCATTATATGTGGTTACCAGAAATCAAACTCAGGACCTTGCACTTGCAAGGCAGGTGCCGGAACCACTGAACTAAATCTCTGGCCCATATCTGTCTTTTTAAGGCCACACATCTCTATTAGTAACGAAGTTCAATAATTATTGCTTAAAACAGTGATGAAACAGAGTCGTTAAAGCATCTCATGTCTGTTCAGGGCTGTGCTTCGTGAAGTTGCTTATTCCTGTGGCACTGTGGGAAAGAAAGAGCCTCCGACCTCACCTGTCAGTGAACATGGCCCAAAGCCACCTGAACGTAGGTCGCCCTGGAGACTTGAGTGTGGAAGTGCAAATTGTCGTGTGCATGGATGTAGAGGTAGAGTTAGTCCAGCAGCCCTTGATAATAGCATAAAATTAAATTACTGTAAGGCAAAATAGGATCCCTAAAATGTTATTTTACTGTCAGTGACATTACTTCTAATTTCTATAATAGTTCCTAGAGAGTAAAATTAGATGCAAAGTTATATTTATTTAAATGATTTATGCAGGAAAAAATAGAACTGTTAAATGGACATTTTAAAAGCACATTTAATTAATGATTAAGAAGAGCTAGCCTGCCTACTATCTATTTTGTTTTGTTTTTATGGAAACTGTATTAAAGAAATTAACTTCACTAGCACTATTGAACAATCTTAGCTTTATGAAAGAAGAACTTGGGTCAAATGATGGTTTAGATGTTTGCTAACAGCATGTATTCATGGTGTCTATGGTTTCACATTTTATGAGACTGCCTCACTTTAAAATATTACTCATTAAATGGTTTCAAAAACTGTTTTTGGATGAACCTTATATTTATTTGAGTATCTTGTTTAAGTGTCCAGTTTGGGGCATGATTTGACATGTAAGTCAGTAAATGTGCCTACATTGAATATGTAGACACTTGAAATTCACTATTAACTTTCTACTATGCTAAGACTTCATTCATATTGGCTTAACACAGTCTTAAAAAATGTTATGAAGGGTACTATGTTATTTTAAAAGAATTTTAATAGCCATGAAGAAAACAACTTGGCATAGTAAAACTTAACATAAATAATGCTTTATAATCCATTACCTTGAAATTAAAAATTTATACACTATATCATATGTAGTGTAACTGAGGCAAAAGAATTTTTTTTTTGAGACAGGGTCTTGCTTTATAGTTCAGGCTGGCCCTGAGCTCACTATGTAGCCCAGGCAAGCCTTGAACTCAGCAATCCTCCTGTCTCTGCCTCCTGAGTGCTGGGATGACAGGTGTGAGCCACCATGCCTGGCGAAGCAAAAGAATTTTTAAGAACATTTTTGCTCTCAATTATTTTGCAAATCATGAAGGAGGAATGTTAGAAAACATGAAAAAACTGACCTAAAAATTAAACTAGTGTTAAAACAAAAATGAAATATGGGTGAATATAGTCAAGTATTGATTTTCATTATAGGTGTATAGAAAATGTAATATGTTTGGATTTAAAGGAGATGGTGGAAGTCATTCTAGGTTGGTTTAAAAAAAAAAGAATGAATGCAATAATGGAAAAGGGAAATTTCATGATTTTTTCCAAGTATGGTGGGTTTTAAGGAAGGGCTGGTTTGAAATAAAAAGTCCACAAAGTAGTTAGTTTAGCTCAATTCTGAGAACACTGAGTTCCTCCTACACAATAATACTATGCCAAATACTGGAGGAAGGGAACCCCGGGATCCAGAAGACATTTACCAAGTCAAACTATTATCCAAACACCTGAGAAATGCCGGGGAAAATTTCCTTCTCTCATGTAAGGGAAGAGGCACAGCAATATCCTCAAATAATTTCCTGACACATTTTTTTAAGATTTTTTTGAGACAGGGTCTCACTTTGCTGGCCCTGAGCTCACTAGGTAACCCAGGCAAGTCTCGAACTTGGCAATCCTCCCGCCTCTGCCTCCTGAGTGCTGGGATGACAGGCATGAGCCACAAGGCCTGGCATTACTTGTATTCTTGTGTGATATGTATTGCTGAGGAGATAACCTTGAGACAAGGCCTCGGGGTCTTCAGGCGACAGTCACATGAGGGCCAGGGGAGGTAGGGCTTCCTCCACTGCATCTGAGAGGGCTTTGGCTTTGCTTGAAAGTATGCGCTGACTGTGGCCTCACGAGAGTCCTTGGGCCAGAGTCATCCTCCGAGCTTCACGGATTCCTGACCCACGGAAAGGAAGGCTAACGACTTTGTTTTTGGAAGCTGCTAGGATTGCAAAGTAATTTATTTTTCAGCAACAGACACTGAACACAACCTGGAAACGTGAAGATCTGGTAGAAGGACATCTCAGAGCATGGTGGAGCTCACAGCGGGGGACCCTTGGGAGGTTCTGCAGGAGAATCTTTCTGGAGGAGAAAACATTAGAAACGTTCTGTGTAGTGAGCGACGACCACTCAGCTGAGGCAAATGTGAGTCATATTTTAGTCACTGGATGCTTCATAAATAAACGTCTCAAGAGCCAGGAATCCACACAGCATAACTGAGGAGCAATCTGCCCATGTCAGTCCTGTTACAACCTGCCTTGCGAAGTGCAGTGTGGTGGGAAATCGAGTCCATCAGCTCAGCGGAGGATTTGCTTTTGTATGTCCAAGCGACGAAGGTTGAGCCAAATAATTAGCCTGATAATTTAGAGAGGTGAGCATGTTTGTGAGCACAGAGGAAAGCCATATCCAGGACAAGAGTAAAGGGAAACACAAGCAAGTAGTTTTCAGTAGTTGTAAATCACGCAAAGGAGGGCTGGAGCCAGAGAAGTCCTGGTACGCTGAGGAGCAGGAGGAGACCGTGGGGAGCGAGCAAAGCGGCACGTTGGCAGGACGTCACACGCAGCTGGGCGTGAAGCGGGGTAGAGGAAGGGCCTGAGAAGCTCACGATGATTCAGATATTTCTGCTTTGGCTGAAGTGTCTACGCTTGTTCTTCCCTTTCTTCTCTATAACATAAATGGATCGTGGCTGAGTGAAATGGTGACCAGCTGAAAATTATTTCCTTTCTTCTAGGAGGTTATGACCTCGGGACCAAGCTGTGAGCAGTAAGTGGGGAGTAACACATTAGTCTTTCTTTATCCCTTCCACTTGCTCTTTACTGGAACTCCCGCGAGATACTTTGCTTCATACGGTGCCCTGGATTTAGAGTCGGGCCATGAAGCTGTCCGGTAGCAAGAACAGTAAAAGAGCTTTGCACATTAGAACATCAGATCCATAATGCTACTCAGGGACAACTGACATTTTTATGTGACCGAATAAGTTTCTGTGCATTTTCTAGTCAGGCTTTTTGTGACATACTGAACCTATAAGTCCATTTTGAGGTGTATGAGATGTCACCAAAATATATGATGATTATTTAAATTTAAAAATGCACTGTAGTAGCAAACACACTGCCATTAATTCCTCTCAAGATATATCCCCTCACTTCAAATATACTGATCTTGTCATTCTTGACACTTTCTGGCTGCTCGTTTGCTGTCTGCTTGTTTGAGACAGCATCTCGCTGTGTATTTCAGAGTGGCCCTGAATTGACTATGGAGTCTAGGCTGACCTCAAACCCTGACCCTAACCCTGACCCGAGCACTGAGGTTACAGGCGTGTGCAGCCACCCCAGGCGCTCGACGGTTTCAGAGGCGGTTCCAGAAGTCCTCTTTCCCAGATGTGCTCTTGAGGGGTAATCGCAGATGCTCTCAGGGCTCCTGCCAAGTTCCTCTGGTGGAAACAGGCTTGTAAAAACATTACAGGCATCACCATACGGCTTTGGGCTTTTTCTCCTATTCAAAATGACCATGATAAGTAAACATTTTGTGTTAATTTAGGACATTGAAGTCATCACAACACAAGAGTCTAGTGCAAGACGGTGTGAGAACTGCTTCAGAAAGTGACAGAGACAGTGGATAAAAAGGGTGCTTCAAGTGAAGGGGGTATCTTGAGAAAGGTTAATGGCCATGTGTCTTTTACTATAATAGATTTGTTTTAATTTATATAGTCACCACATTTTTCAATCAGATCTGATCTCATTCTCTGAGTTTTGACAAACACAGATGCCCAGGCAGCCACCACTGCCGTCACTATCTAGAGGACCTTCATCGCCTTCAAAACCTTTCTTGTGGCAACGCTTCTGACACCTCATGTCCACATAACCACTGGCTACTTTCTGTTCCTAGAGCTTTATACATTTCAAAATAATACAGATAGAATCAGGCAACAGGTGGGATGGTTCGCTTTCTGGGTCAACTTATCTGGGACTTTAGGCACCTTGACGTTTAGTCAGATACTAGCCGGGATGTGTCTGAGAAAGTGTTTCCGGTGACTCCACATACGAGCCAGGACTCTCCACCACGTTTGGACCTCACCCAATCCACGGATGATTTGACTAAAACAGAAAAGCACCAACAGGAGGGCACTGCCGCAGCTGGACTGCAGAGCGGGGAGCTTTATTTCTCTGGCCTTCAGGCTCAGACTCGAAATACATGTAAGCTCTCCTGGGGATCCAGATTCAATGCGGAAATCTTGGGACTTAACCAACTCCACAGCTGTGAGACTGAATTTGCTACAGTGAATTCTGTTTTTCTCTATGATAAATTTTGTTTGCTCTACTGCATTGCTCTGCAGAACCCCAAGTGGTAAAACATGTAACCTACTATTGTCATCTGTGTGTGTGTGGCGGGCGGTTAGTGGGGATTGAACTCAGAGCCTTTGCATTGAACTAAATACTTTTTTATTTATGATGTTTTATTTTGAGACAGGGTCTTGCTATATGTGAAGCCACGGAGTCTGACTTCAATCTCGTGATCCTCCTGCATTTGCCTCTTCAGCACCTCTGAGGCATTTTTGTTTTGATCGTTTTCTGAGAGAGAGAGAGAGAGAGAGAGAGAGAGAGAGAGAGAGAGAGAGAGAGAGAGAGAGAGAGAGAGAGAGGGAGCAATAGAAAGAGAGAGAGAGGGAGGGAGGGAGAGAGGCACACAGAGAGGGAAGAAAGGCTGGCAGCTGTGGCAGGAGAGTCACCATGACAGTTCTGAGCAGGAAACCTCTGGACATTGGATCCCTTCCCAAGTGGAAGCCCCAGTCTTTGTACTTAGTCAAGGCCTCCCACTGATTATGTACGGCTCACTCACATATTACACAGTAATCTGTGACACACAAAATATACTGAGTTTAATTTTAACTTCTCTTCAGTGTATATTGACTTTAACAGGATTTACATCTGAAAAAATACATTCGAATTGTATTTAATAAAGAAGGTAATGTACTAGAAAGAAACTACCAAAATTTATTCAAGGAGGTCAGGGCTTTAGCTCCAGTGGTACCATGCCTACCTTGCAAGCACGAGGGCCAGAGTTCGATCCCTGGTACTGGGAAAAGAAAAACAAAATATTCAAGGAGAAACTGACAATTGAAATAGCCTATTAAGAAAAGTGATTGACTGAGATGTTTAAAGATGCAGCAGGAAGCTAAGTCTTTGATGACTTCTGTGGATAATTTTACCAAATATTCCAAGAAAATTGGAACTAATATTACTCTGATTCCATCAAAATGCAGAGAAGTTAGGCAGAACATCTGAATGGACTCTACAAGCCTATCATCATCCAGATGCCAAAGTTGAACAAAAGTACCCAGTTGTCCTCTTACATCTCTTCCTCAGGCATTAGTAGTGGGGTCAATGGGGCACACGGTGGGCAAGAAAAACAAAACACTGTCTCATTGCAGTTGGACAAAGTTTAGACCTAGAAAATTCTCAGAAATCTCCAAAATGCTATGGAACAAATAAATGAGTTCACTCAAATCCATAAGAAATGCACCCGTACACAAGTATCTATTGTTTTCTTATAGATGATAATGGAATATCTGAAAAGAATAATGAACAAATACCACCAGTACTACTGCATCCTATAGGATCATGCCTTTGCAAATGATTTTAGTAAAAGGAATGGAAGGTTTCTGATCTGAAAACTATCAAATAGATGAGAAAAATAGGAATATACTTCTAGTGATGTGGATATTTTTATGATTGTAAAGTAGTATGCCGCTTCCTAGGATGAGGCATATAAGCCTTGCTGTGGGATTATGTATGAGTTAGACCGAGGATTTATGTTTAGTAAGTAGTTAGATGTAAGAATTCAAATCTCAAAATAAGGGGGGAGGAGACACAGGGAAGAAATTTGTGCTGCACTGACATAGAAGGGGTGTTTAAGGAAGGATTGCATAATATTGCTCAAAGAAAACATACTGAGGAAGAAGAGTTTTAGAGGGTTGATGAGGAAACATCTGAAAGGCTCTAAGAAGAGAAAAAAAAGAAATTAGTAAGCATAGGAAAAACTCGTAGGACTAGTTTTCTCACGTAAAGCAAAAGGTTATGGAGTTTCAAAGGGATTTCTTTTGAACATATTAAAATATAAGTAAAAAAAAGTTGACTTTCAAAGATGCACTTTTAGTAATGTGAAAAGGGCAGACAAAAAATTATAGTGATTCAGATATAAATGGAAAAGGAATATGTCTAGTTTTTCCAACAATATCCTGTGTTTTCATCAAATATGTCTTAATTGTTGCAGGCTGCTTTATAAGGTCTTTTTTTTTTTTTTTTGCAACGTACATGACTTCTTTTTAGCCATGGGGATTTTGTTATTCATTTTATGTCTTTAGTGCTTGGCCCTAACAGATAACATAATATCTGTGCACCCAAGCACAAATCAAAGATTAGCATCCAATGCAGAAAACTCTGATGCATCTCCTTTGAGGAGATAAGCAGATTGTGTAAGACAGGATTTTCTATGAATTATGTTAGAATTCTGGATGGAAGTGATATACTCAGATTTGCATTTTAGAAATACCACTCTGCCAGTTTTAGTACAAAGGGATATAAAGGGCACGGGCCTGAAGCCTGGGACACTACAGTGTGTCATAGCAGGAAGCACTGTGTGCTCCATCTTGATCACCGCTAGCACGGGGCACAGCGGTAAGGATGGAAATTGTCAGGTATGGCAAACAGACAGACAGACAGACAGACAGACAGACAGAAAGGAAGCAGCGTGGGAACAGAGGAGGAGTTAAGCATGACCTCCAAGGTCTCTTTCTCACAGAATGCACCCGGCGGCATCTGATGAAAAGGTGACTAGGACAGTTAATCGTGGAGGACAAGGGGCCTTGTTGAGCTGGAAGTGTCTGCGGGATATCCAGTGGCGGGTCCCATACGGAGTGGGCGGAGCCTGAAGGTACAGGAATCATCTGTTTTTCCCACATAGGTCCCTGTTTAAAGAGAAAGTAGTTCAAAAGACTCGCAGGCTATGCTAAAATGTAGACGTTGTAATATACTGAATGATTAACTTATGATTAAGATAATATAAACCTTTATACAACACTAAATACAAAAAAGCATAGTGTAAAAACCCTAGAAGGAAGTTTTGGTCTATATTTCCGGTTCCATCTCATGCAGCCCATGTTAGATAGAACTAAACCATTTGTGTCTGTGGATATGAATAACTTTGGGATAGATCTGTATTAACTTTTAAATGAATAAAGAGCCAGAAGTAGGACCAGGGAGAAAAGGTGAATCATTAAAGGAAGCCATTCATGTCCTACTGGAGAATAATTCACAAATGTTTAATTAGATGCAATCTCTGGACAATATTTTTTTTTTGAGATAGGGTCTCGCTTTGTAGTTCAGGCTGGCTCTGAGCTCACTATGGAGACCAGGCAAGCCTCGATTTCAACAATCCTCCTGGTCTCTGCCTCCCAAGTGCTGGAATTACAGGCGTGAGCCACCATTCCCGGCACTGTGGTATGTGGTATTGATTGCCGGTGGGCATGAGTCTCCATGCCCAGCATTGTATGTGGTCACTGGGATCGAACTCAGGACCTTGCACTTGCGAGGTAGGCGCTGGAACCACTGAGCTGACCCTCCAGCCCTCTGGACAATATTTTTACATGACCTATTTATTTAAGAGCATTGATTTCACATGCTTAGTGTGCTCATTTATGTCTCATGAGTACAACACTGTTGTGTCTTGAACACTTTGATGAATAAGAATAAACTGTATTTTTTTTCAAATTTCTCAACTTACACATGAATGTGCCTTAACATACAAAAATAAAACAAAGTATCCAGGCATGATGGTGCACACCTGTAATGCCCGCACATGGCAGGCTGAAGCAAGAGAATCACGGCAAGTTTGAGGCCAGCCTGGGCTGTGCAGGGAGGCTCTCTCTCAACACAAACAAACAAAAATAAATAAGAATTTAATTTTTTTTTTTGAGACAGGGTCTTGCTTTGTAGTGCAGGCTGGCCCTGAGCTCACTATGTAGCCCAGGCAAGCCTGAGTTTAAATATTCTCAACATAACCAGTAGGATTATCATTAAACTTGATGTTGACATCACCTTGTTATCTATAGTGCCACAATCTAAAGATAAACCATAACAGTAGAGAGGAAATGTAATGGAGCAAATAGTGCAGTCATCCAACTGTCTCTTAGCAGGTCCACAGCTGTATCTACAAATTGAAAATTGAAAACCTGGAACCACCACATGACAGAATCTGAAGAGATCTCAAGTGAGACATTTTAGAACCTTAATACTGTGAATGAGCGTGAATGTATCTATGCAGCCATCGACAAACCGGTATATCTGCATACCATATACTGTATCTGCCTCTCTTGTCATCCACCCATCTACAGATTTTTGTGGCAGAAATATTCATACAGTGCTGTCCTAGGCTTCGATAATGTGGCTGCATAGTATACAATATGTATACATTGTTTTGATTGTAAAACGACCTAATGAAACACGTCTTATTCCAAACATTCTGGACACAGACTCACGGGCTGGGTTTATTTTCTGCGTGAATGTGATGTGCCGTGAGGCTGAGCGCGCCCTCGGCCTCAGGCCCCGCCCCGCCTCACTAGCTGTCTGGAGACAGCCCAGGATCTCACCGTCCTATGAGATCCCTCCAAGGCACTTCTCCACCGTGCAGCGGTCTGACTTTGGGCATTTTCAACTGTACTTCATTAAAAAAAAAATAGACCATTTGTAGGTTCAAAGCCATGTTACAACATCTGAAAAAGGCAATGCTAACTCCCATCATTCTTTTTTCTTGTCTTTTAAAATTTATTTTTAATTGATTTTATTGGTATATTTTATATACACATCATGATCACACTCAACATTGAGAATTTGTACCAGTATACGACACGACTTAATTCTCATTTTTCCCACTTACCCATCTTACAACCCCCAGCCCCTATATACAAGATTTGTTCCTTTTTTGGCATCACATTTTAATTTCTCCTCATTACTTATCGCTGTCCCCTTTTCCTTTAGAATAGTTACTATTTCACAATATCCGTCGTGCATCCTAGAACTCATTTACATCTTCAGTTTCTCATACCAGAGAAGCCATCATTCTTTTTTAAGAGGAGAATACATTTCTAGAAGAGCCAGTGGATTCCTGTCCTTGTTTTAGTGGGCTCTGTTACCTCGTATGCTGCGTTCAGTCCAGAGCGGAATAAGGGCAAGTTGCGATGAAAATCAACACTCTGACCAATCAGATAAAAGCTGAAACTTGCTGTAATAATAATGCAAAGTTTGTTTTCAGCAAAGGATCCTGAGAGATCCAACTTGTATATTAAGAGAGATGCTTTCTACTTTTCCTGTTTTGGGGAATGGTATTCTGTGTGTCCTTTTAGGTTGTGATGGGTCTCAAGAGTGGGCTGATCATGGCATATCTCTTGCTATCTCTCCACACAAGCTGTATCTTATTTTATAGAGCTGCTAAAATTAGCTCATAAAACATATCACCAATGTCCAAAATGCGAAGTTAGATCTCCTTAAAATCCATGAGAAGATGTTCTCCTATGGTCTAGTCACATTGCATAAGTTACTAAGCAGTCTGCAGTCATGAAGGTACCAGGAGAGCCAAAGACCCACTGTGACCAGGACGTGCAAATCACACCCAGACCTGGACCCATGTTCACTCCCGAAACACTCACTGGGATGCTGAATGTGACGCTGTGATTCATTTGTGGGATCAATTGTTCTGTCAAGGCTGCACATTCAGTGTCCCAGGAAACAAAAATAAAGAACAGAGACAAAGTGAGGACTTCACATCAGTAATTTTAGGAAATCTTTTATTTCTTTTAAGGTTAGGTCTCACTGAGAAGTTCAGGGTGGCCTCACATTCCTTATGTAGCAGAGGCTGGGGTCAAACTCATGCTCAAAGTCACTGACCCTCCTGCCTCAGCCTCCTCAATGCTGGGATTACAAGCATGCACCACCATGCCTCGTTCACTTCCTCTGTGGTGTCAATATTGTGAAGTGGCTTTGACCAACTCACAGCCTCTAATAGGAACACATCATTCTCACAAACTACTGGACTAAAAAAGAAGAACATAAGTTTATAGTTGGTGAGAAGTAACCACAACTTCAATACACTTGATTTAACCAAGTATGGATTTTCCCTAGTAAATGTTCAAAAGTTATGTGAATAAATGTTCTTTTCCATCGATTTTTCCTCAAAATTTTCTACAACTGTTCATTGAATAATATTATTCTTAGTTTTCTTTCTTTCCATTATACATTCTTTGAGTAGCCTTACCATAAGCAGAACTTCACACAGCATTTTAATGTGCTCTAAGACAGCTGATTTATCAATGAAACAAATATTCATGTGGTTGAATAGGAAAGTCACCATGATTTGGGCATTTTTATAACTCAGGGATTGCCTACATATCCTCTTGGAATAAAGAAAAATGCTTATACCTCTATAATCAAACTTCTTTTTTACCATATATCTGCATAGAACTATCTGCATTAGTTATTTTTCTCTTGCTTCTGAGACAAAATACCCAACACTTGAAGTTAAAGGGAAAAGGCTTACTTAGCTCATAGTTTGTAGAGGTTTCAGCTCTTAACTGGCTGAAGGCAGGGTGTATGGTGGGGGGGGGGCATGCAGAGGAGAAACAGTCCATGGCAGAGCAGATAGTAGGCAGGAAGCAGCAAGCAGCAGGTCTCTCTTTTCCTTATATCCCATCTAGACTACTAGCCTCTTGGGTGGTGACAACCCACATCTGGGAGAGGGGGTTTCCTATTAACCACACCCAGAGCTATGATAAACCAATTAGTGAAATAATCCATTACCATGCAACCTTAATCCCAGTGTCACTTACACAAGAATCAGCCACTCTGAAAACCCCCACCTCTGAGCACAGGAGGCTTTGGGGGGGCATCTATATACAAGCTGTATTGTAGACTGATCCTGTGTAGATAGATTAATTAAAATTAGTCATTGGGTTGGATCATGGGTTCACCTCTGGTGGGGCAGGCAGGATTTATCTGTGCCAGAAGTACACAGTTTAAGAAAGGGGAATTTTCTTCAAAGGAACTGTTTGTGGATAAAGATGCTGTTTCAAGTTTTATTCCTTAAGAATAATTCACCACTGTATGTGGTGGTGGATGCTTGGAATACCAGCACTGGGGAGGCTCAGACAGGAGCTTTGCTAGGAGTTCAAGACAAGCCTGACCTATACTGTGAGTTCAAAGCAGTCATGAACTACACAGTGAGACCCTGTGCCAAAAAACTAAAATCAGTACAGGGCACATAGAAGACAATGAATAAATGTCATTTGGATGGATGGATTGATGGATAAATCAATCTATTTCTCTTACTACAAATGTATGGTTTTATATGAACCAAACAGTGAAATAAAAAAGGAAGGTATATCTTCGAGAGAATTCAATACTATGAGAAATTCAGAAGATTTTAGGCTACTCAGAAATCTTAATACTGTTTTGCATATACTCTTAGAATAGAATATGGAAATTAAACTCATTTTACACAAGTATAACTTTCTTAATCCCTTTTGATATTTGACTAAAGGTTTTTGAGTTGTGAATATTTGCCTGGAGGGATGGTTTGTACTTTCAAGGAAATGTGTAACAGATTTGAGGGGCTTGGATTATAGCTTAATTAAAATTGAGAGAGCAAGAAAGTTCTGGAAAAATAAGTATAACTATAATCTGACAAGCATAATATTTCCCTTATTAATTTTACATCAAATTCAAGGGACAGTAACATTTTCTCAAATTGTCAATCATTGTGAAATATGAATAGTTTTAAAAACAGAATTATTATATGAATAGAATTTTTCATCATTTTTACATGATTCATCTAAGGGGTGTGGATCTTTTGATAATATGACACATTCATCAAGTCAACATACTTAGAATGAGTTCTTAACAAGTTAGGAAGGATCAGAGATTCAAAATAAAAATTACAATTTTATGCCTGGCATGGTGGCTCACGCCTGTAATCCCAGCACTTGGGAGGCAGAGACTGGCAGATTGCTGAGTTCCAGGCTTGCCTGGGCTATATAGTGAGCTCAGAGCCAGCCTGAACTACAAATTGAGACCCTGTCTCAAAAAAAAAATTACAATTTTATTTGTCAATCTTTTGATGTTGTATTAGGAAGAATACTATACTTTCACTTTAGATTCAATTCCCAATGCTCCTTTCAGCATCTATTTACTGATACAATGTATTTGTCTTCGAAGAGACAGAACCACCAGCTCCCAGTACCAATTGTGGATAGCTTAAATATGCTAGAAGGTCTTGACTACAAAGATTTTGCAAAACTTAGCAGTTCTTTTTTTTTTTTTTTTTGAGACAGAGTCTTGCTTTGTAGTTCAGGCTGGCCCTGAGCTCACTATGTAGCCCAGGCAAGCCGCTGCGAACTCAGCAATCCTCCTATCTCTGCCTCCCGAGTGCTGAGATTACAGGCATGAGCCATCACGCCTGGCACTGTGGTATGTGGTATTGATTGCTGGTGGGCATGAGTCACCACGCCCAGCATTCTATGTGGTTACCAGGATTGAACTCAGGACCTTGCACTTGCGAGGCAGGTGCTGGAACCACTGAGCTAAATCTCTGGCCCAAAACTTAGTAGTTCTTAATAAATCAGTTTATTTAATGGATCCTGAATTTAGCAACAAATTGATAGCAAGTTTCCCTCTTCCTTCTGCCGCTAATTTGTTGCCACCAAACAATCACAGAATTTTACTTTAGTGGGTAGTACATCTTCCTACCAGAGTGGGAATCTACATATGTATTTTCAACAGTCCATACAGAAAATCATGTTAAGTGTGTGAGACAACTTGTATAGTTTTAACTCTGTTATGTATGTGAGAAGGTCTTTGTATTTTGTAATACTGGTCTAAGAGTTGTCAATATAGTTGGACTATAGACCACAGAGAGCCAAGATAAGTGATATCTCTGTCTTGCTAGCTCTTTAAGTACTCTTTACAAACATCTGCATATAAACTTATACTCTGTGCTCAGTGTAGGTATATTTGCGAATAGTCATGACATTACTATAGCAGTAGGGTCTGCAACACCAGGTTATGAACATGGCATCTGAACTCACTACTTTTGCAACTGGGTGGTGGCTGATGAGGATTATAAATACAAGTGAAGGAGACTAAAGAGTATGATATCGATGCAGTATGGGAAACAAGAATTAAAAAATCCAGATATTGTTTATTACTCTTAGGTAGTTTGGTGAAATGAAATTTTTAACAATTGCTTTCTTTTCTTGCCCATCTCTGTAATCAGATGATTTTTAAGTAAAAGAACAGAGATAACTACCTTGTAAGGCAAAAAGATAGGTTAATATCTGCTCTTCTTTTATGCATTCTTTAGTGAATTAAAAATAGGTTGAAAGTCATAATAGTCATCGATGTTATAAAAGTTTTCAAATTACACTGGCATGGAGTAAATCAACACTTCAAGCTTACTCTGACGCTAATTGCTATGCCCTTATGTGTTAGTACATGTTGACATTATTACTGAGCTGTAGGCTTTTAATGTTATTTAATTCATATTACAAACTAACCACATTCATTTGTATAAAAGTTATCCAAGGACATAGAAACATTGGAGTTTTATCAATTTTTAAGATATGAGGACATCAAGAAATTTTTCAAAAACTTTTCCCCTCACTAAGACAAATCAGTACAATAACTAAGGTAACACTCTGGCCTAGAAATAAATTGTATTATTCAATTCCATCATTTCCTGGTATGAGCTGATGAATACAGAACAATTGCTCAATAACAGATAAATTCTGTAATTTAAAGAAGTTATTCAAATATTGCCAGACAGTTAATATGGCACATTTTTCATAAGGTCAAATACATAAATTGGACAGACATGCTGTCCCTGAAATAACAAAAGTGAGATTCCTTGAAACAAACCATTACATGAGAACCCAAGGCTCAATTATTATTGTAATATGGTTGGGTTCTTTATATTTTCCTTCTCATCTGAAACAGTGAATTTACAAAATTCAGGCACTTATATTCTGTCTTCTATACTGCTAGAAAGGTTAACTGTACTTTTTAAAGTAACCACTAAGCTGTGCCACATGAGTTAGTCTGTAATTTCTTCTGTTTTATTTTGCAGAATTTTCATCATATCATACCATGTTACATGTGTGAGGCAGAACATGTTAAACAAATCACTAACACAAATTCTCATCACCTGCCATTATACAACAGTTGAGTCCAGCGCTTTTCTTGTGTTCTGTAAAACTTGCTTAGAAATTAACCAGGTAGTAACTCCTTACCCAGTGTCAAATCCTTTACCACTTTCTTCTGGTCTATATCTCGGTCTTGTATTTGCAGGTTGTAAAGAACCAATGTTTACTGATTTTAAGCAACTTTATGAAAACTAGTTCACTTATTTATATTCCCATGGCTGGGACACAATACCTGACACCCACAAGTCAAGGTTTATTTTAGCTCACAGTTTCTAGAAGTTTCAGTTCATAATTGTGTGGCTGAAAGACCACAGACAGCATGACAGAGACGCACAGTGGCGGCGAAGCAGTCTATGCCGCAGCAAGCACGATGGACGGGCCTTCCTTCCGCCTTCTCTTGTGTTCTATCCAGGCCATGAGCCTACAGGCAGAGGGAGTCTTCTGTCCTGAATGTGTCCCTCGTTGACACCCAGAACTATGAGAAACAAGCCAGTGGACTAATATAGGGTCACACACCTGTAACCAATTATCACACATCCATTAGTTACTACCTAGTTACTACCAAAAGGTCCACCTATGAGACATCTAGAGCTGGTTTTAGGGGAACATCTAGACAGAACCCACAACATCTCTTATGCTGCATAAAAAATTAATCATGTTATTCACATTTTGGTGTTTTGGTAGAAGAGAAAGGGAGCTATAATTAACAGAGGTGAATGTCACATAATTCTTCTTAGGTATCCATGGTGTGCATCTGGGAAGGGAAAGAGAGTACCAGTTCCAAATGAAGACAGGGAGGGAACAAAACAGGTGGGCAGAGGGCTGCCCTCATCAAAAGAGAGAAGCCACCCAGCTAGTCCTTCTGACAGTACTACATAGGTGTCGCTTTCTGAAAGTGGCCCAAAGCCCAGGCTTTGATCTGCCTGTTGGAGGATCAGCCTAATAATTTATATGATGTTCCATCACAGATATTTACTGCTGAACAACAAATAGAAAAATGATTAACCTTTAACTTTGAACTGCTATAATTGATGCACATAAAGAAAAGAAGCTCATTCATCATTTTATTATTTTTTCTTATTCTTGATATAGGCACCACGCCAGGCTAAATAAAATAATATAGCTCATAAGAATGCAATAACTCACTCGGGAGGCAGGGACAGGAGGATTGCTGAGTTCGCGGCGGCTTGCTTGGGCACCATAGTGAGCTCAGGGCCAGCCTGAACTACAAAGCGAGACCCTGTCTCAAAAAGCAAGAAAAAAAAAAAAAAGCAATAACTGTTCGAGTAAAAACAGAAAAATTGAGAGTGCAACAGTCTAGGAGAGGGATGTGATTTTACATCAGACAATTTAGGGCTGTGGCGTCGCTCCGCGGCAGAGGCCCTGCTAGCATGCCGCACAAGAACCTGGAATCAATCCCAGTACCCGATAAAAGAATACAGTGAAATGGTCTACGAAAGTGAGCGGAACTGGAGGACAAGAGAACAGTGTGGAGCGAGAGTGTTTCCCTCCGGAGGAATGGTTACCGCTCACGTTCTCCTAAGGGGGCAGCAAACAGGAGGTGCTCAAAGCAGGAAGGAACGCAAGGTGGCAGGAAATGAGCGGCCCTGGGCAAAAGAGAGGGATAAAAGGAAACCCCGTATAAGCCTGGGCAGTGAAGTAAAAACCGGAAGTGTCCATACGTTAGCTATTATTGACCATTTGATGGGCTTCGGATTGTACTATGAATGGAACAGGGAAGCACTGTAGTTTTTTAAGCATCAGAGCAGCAGCACATAACTTCGGTTTTTCCAAGTCTTATTTGGGGAGCTGTTATACATGAAGGGTTAGAAGGACAAGGGAAGAATCAGATGAACCCAGTGAGGAGCCAGTTGGAGTCATACAGATGAGAGCGTCGTGAGTCCAACTAGGGTAGTGGAGTAAAAGGCTACAAAGTAGTTTTAACAGGTGCATTTTGAAGGTTTGCCACTATTTTAAATTTGTTTGAGTAGTTTAATTTACTCAGCCATTAAGTTCTTAAAATGAACATAAATGCTAAAACATTCACTCAAAATGTTGAATTGACTGCTGTTTTCCTAATATATTTGTACCGTCTCTCAGGTAGATGGCGAGGTGCATATTTTTCACTGTGTCATCACTGTGAAAGTGTTGGCATTCCTGTAAATAGGTGCCAACAGAATATCCATGACGGAAACTAAAGAAGTATGTTTGAACTCAGACACACACAAAAATTAGTGTAATTAGTACAATTACTTTTGATTTTACAAATTTTAAAGTATAATATGAGTCAACGGTTTCCAGCGGACTGGAGAACTTGCGGCGGACGGACTGGACCCAGCAGCTCCGGGCCCACCGTGCCGTGATTCCAGCGGACTGGGGAACTTGCGGCGGACGGACCGGACCCAGGAGCTCCGGGCCCACCATGCCATGTTTCCAGAGGACTGAGGAACGAGCAGCGGGCGGACTGGACCCAGCAGCTCTGAGCCCACCGTGCCATGCTTCCGGCGGACTGAGTGAGCAGCACGCGGACCCGGCTGCAGGGTGCAGTCCATTTTCAGTGGACTGAAGGCCGCCCAGCAGCACACTGTAGCCCGGAGCTGTGCAGTGAGGAGTCAGACATAGAGGTAACTCATAAGCTCAAAGTATCCAGTATAGAATCTAACAAACCTGTTTTGTCTTATTTACTGTGTTTAATGCTGATATTGGCATTTATTGTATTATGGTAACAAACATGATATGATTGTTCTGCTCAAATACCTACCATGATGTGTCAGGAGTGAGAACTCTCAAGGGTTATTACAGATTCAAGGAGGACCCCCCAGGAAAGTGCTGCTTCCAAGGGGCCCCAGATAATAGAAAGAGACCTGCAACAAACACTGCCCTGTCGTCAGTCAAAGAAGAGCATTAAAAACAAAGAAAAAGTAGAAATGGGAAAATACACAAAAAAACAGACACAAAGATCACCACTACAGGGAAATTCAGAGAAAAGGGAAATAGGGCAAACTGAAACTCAAACACCAGGACTCTTGGAGATGGTAACTAAAGCAGATCTAGTAAAATGGAAGGCAGAACTCATCTCTGAGATCAAAACAGAGATACTGTCCTCAGTGAAAGACTTCATTAAAGAAGAGATCAGTGAGATGATTGAATCCAAGTTAGCAGAAGCA
>PVIC010017979.1:0-32110 GCA_004025085.1 Thryonomys swinderianus
AACTCTTAGACCAATTTCTAGCTAACACAGTAAAACTGAGATATCTAAGTGCATTCAAATAACTAATAACCTATCAAATAATAATATTCAAATAACCTAAGAATTTACTCAGATATATCACTATATTTTGTATTCCTTGGTATGGCACCCTTAAATATATCCCATATATATTTCCCAGGAATTTGCCAAATATACTATCAGTATTTTACAAATCTTTTGGTGGACAAGTTATTGATTTGGGGATAATGTGTAATATTAGATCCTGTAAAGAAAGGTGAGATTTGACTATGGATTGTTCTAGAGGCAAAGGACAGTTTGTGTGACATGTGAGTGGTATGGATATTCCTTAGTAAACCTTTCTCAGGTAAGGTTATCACCTTTAAAAGTAAAGGACGCCTATTTTCCTTAACCACGAGAGAGCAAACTAATTCTTAAAAGGAAGGCTAAGATTCATTCGTTTTCAAATTCTTAGTTTTGTGTGTCTAATTAGATATCTCTGCTTCGAGTTTCAAGGTCCCATTCCATACAAAACAGTGCTCCAAACTTTACCTGGAAGTGTCAGCAAGCCTTCAAATCCAACTCCCTTCGTAATTTTGCAATTACACATCAAATATTTTACTTGATGTTGGGTAACAGTCATTTAGCTTGAAATTTCCCAGTTGAAATTACTGGTGTGATTTGTGTCTCTTGGCCAGACTCTGACTGTTACAGTCACATTTGCTAAAATAGTGAATTGAAGAGAATGTACTTGCAAAGCCCAGTTAGAGCCTAATGGTAAGGTAGCACTGATAAAAATCCACACTGACTAATGTGCCACAGGCTGTGTGTTAAGTGTACTTCAGTTCTTACGGGGGAAAACAGAAACCACAGGCATGGTTCAAATCTTAGTCTGAGGACAAGACAGTTACAAGGAATTTTTTTTTCTTTTTTTTTGAGACAGGGTCTAGCTTTGTAGTTCAGGCTGGTTCTGAGCTCACTATGTAGCCCAGGCACGCCTGGAACTCAGCAGTCCTCCTGCCTCTGCCTCCCGAGTGCTGGGATGACAGGCGGGAGCCACCAGGCCCAGCATCTGTGGTGTGAGGTACTGATTGCCAGTGGGTGTGGCCACCACGCCCAGTATTGTTGTGTGTGGTTACCGGGGATTGAACCAGGGACCTTGCGCTTGTGAGGCAGGCGCTAGAACCACTGAGCCAAATCTCCAGCCCTACAAGGGATTTTTAAAAAAATCTCTAATTTCTTGAAGTTACACAGATATTGCTGAAAAACCCCTTTATTCTTATGTTTTAACACTTGCTATTCGTAGAGCCTAACATCAAATCATTGCTAAAACAGAAAAAAATAGTTTATAATTAAGACAGGTGGATTTGATTTGAAGAACTACGTTTGAAACTGAAAGTTGTAAATTTAATTCTAACTAAAAAGAAATCATAACTTGCTCTGCGATTCATAATAGGAACTTTAAAATTTGTATTGAAAGTGGGTAAAAGTAAATTCATGATTTAACCACACGGGTTTTTCACTAATCATTTTTATGTATAAAAATTATGTACTCTCAAAGTAGTGATATGTGTAAGTCACCATTATGTATCAGAGATAGAAAATATTCTCCAGTTTTCCAGTCCACTTTGTTAGCTTTGGCATGTCAGGAATAAAACCCAATCATTTAAACCCAAATCTTTTGTTTGTTTTCAGATGTCATAGTATTTTTTTTTTCTCCTTTCCATTTAATTTTTTTTGCCTTGCCTAGTAGCTTCACTCTGTTAAGCCTCATGGAGTTTTGACCCTCATTGTCTTTTTTTTAATTATTATTTAGGATTTTTTTGGAGTGCTAGTTTGGTATTCTTGAAATTTTTCTGGTGTTCTTTGTTGTGGAAGGTTATATTTCCCTGTTGATTTTGAAAGGTAGTTTTGCAGTATACCTCAATCTAGGTTGGATGTTGTTGCCTTTTATAGCTTGAAATACTTCACTCTAGGTTCTCCTTGACTTGAAGGTTTGTGTTAAAAAATCTGCTGCAGTTCTGATGGAATTTCCCTTGTATGTGATTTGTTTCTTTTCTCTAACTGCTTTCAGTATTTTTAGTTAGTTGGAGTCCTATATGCCTCACTCAACTGTATGTCAAATTCTTTCTCCCTGCTTGGGAAGTTTTCTACCATTATGTCTGTGAACAGTTTTTTTTGTTTTGTTTTGTTTTGAGACAGAGTCTCATTTTGTAGTTCAGGCTAGCCCTATGCTCAGTATGTAGCCCAGGCAAGCCTCGAACTCACAGCAATTCTCCTGCCTCTGCCTCCTGAGTGCTGGTATTATAGGCTTGAGCCTCTATGCCCGGCTGTGAACAGTTTTTTAATGTTGTCTGCACTATCTCCTCTTTCTTCATTGATTCCAGTCTTACGTTATTCTCCTTTGAATCATCTAGCAGCTGCTGGATTGATCTTTCATGTTCCCTTGCTATTTTTAAGAAACGTTTGCTTTTCTAGTCACTAAGTGCATTCCTCTCTTCTATGTCTGATACTGTGTCCTCACAATGGCTTATTCTGGTTTATATGCTTTCAGTGGAGATCTGTTTGAATCCATTTAACAGGTCCCATTACTTTCATAGATGGGGATTTCATCATGTTCCTGAATTCTTCTTTAGTTATTAATCATACCTTTCACTATGGACATTATCTCTGTCATTATCTGGGAACTTATTTCTAAAAGTTAATTATCTATATATCTAGAAATCAATTTGTTTTTTTCAGAACCTTTTTTGTTCCCAATTCAGGGGGTCTAGGTGGTTGAGTTTCAGGTTATTCTGTCTCATTATTTCCTAAATTTTTCTTTGGTCATCTGGAATTCTGAGTTTTTGTCTTAAGTTTCTTCCCATTTCTATTTCTGTTGTTGTTATTTTTGGTTTAATTCCCGGGTTTCTGCTTATAAAGTGCTCAGGGCAAGCATATTTCTCGCTAATATTCAGAACCCTTAGGGAACGGCTGTTTCCCGGGTCTTGGGCCTTGAGTCCTTGAGTAACGGCCTCTGAGCAGTCTCGGCTTGGGAACATCAGGAAAGCCGCTCGAAGAGAGCCATCACGTTACCTTGGCCAGAGTCACACAGTTACTACGAAACCTGTGTCAGACAGTCCAGAGGATGACAAACGTGGCGGCCACTATTCTGACACTTTTCACCTCATCGGCTAGACCCGTGGCCACATGTCAAAGTGAATGACTCACCAGAAATACGTTTTCCGTGCCCCAGGTCTTTAACGAAGCAGTCACCCACCCATGTTCAATACAGCAGATTTAGGAGGAGCTGAGGGTGGGTAGAGAGAGAAGTTAGAAGTGGGTCAGAGGACGCAAGGGTGCCCACAAACCTGGGGAGACTGGTGAAGACTGGGGTAAAAAAAATGGAAGGAACAAATACAAGATAGCAAACTAACAGTAACAGCGCGACTGGAAACTGCATTCGTCCTCTTGTAATAATGACAGCAGGAGAGAAAAGAAGAGAAAGAAAATACAGGACAATAGCAAGGAAAAGAAAGGAGAGAAATGAAGAGGGACCAAGGAAAAAAGAAAGAAAAAAGGAGCAAAGCGCAAGAATGCAACCAGCAACAGAAAGGAATGTCCCTGTGGCGGTGTGTCCAGGTCGGGGCCCGCGGACGCCCCAGCCGCCTTCCGACCGCAGGGCCGAGCTGAGCTCCCAGGTCTGCCGCAGGTGTGGCCTCTGCCCGGAGCCCCCTGCCGGGTGCCAGCGGGAGGTGCCGACCCCCGGCTCACGCCTGCCCGCCAGGGTCTCCGGCCTCGCCCTCGGCCTTGCTGACTGCGGGCGTGCAGACCCGGGGACTTTCTCAAGTGCTCTCCGCCTCTCCTCTACGGTGGAGCAGAAGTGCCAGTGCCCCGGGCTAAGGTGGACCCCGCGCTGGGCCCTTGTTTAGCACGTGCGAGGCCCTCGTTTCAGTGACTGCAAACACACAGAGCGGGAAGGGATCCCGCACGGACAGCCAGAACGGCACGCCCACAGAAGCCGCCCCGCAGGTTGTCCCGTCAGGGAACGGGCCTCGGGTGAGCCCGTGTCCCGAGAGAGACGAAGACAAGGACGGGCCTGCTGCTGCAGCTGCGGGCGGATCCCCGGCCCGCCTCCCGCTGGAGAACCCCAAGGGGCCTTCTCAGCCTGTTTTTCCCTAGCACATCTGTTCCTACTACGCCAAAGCTGAGAAACACAAACATACAATTAGCTGCCCGTACCTAATATTTATTACTGTGAAAACCTCTGTTTTTACTTTCCCAGCTTAAAATAGTGGCTTGTTTTAAAATGCTATTTGTGAGAAGGCCAGGCTTTCTAGGGGAGAGGTGAAAGCGATTCGCGTCCCTCCGGGAGCCCAGAAAGGAGCCCGTGCCCAGCTAGGAACCTGCTCGCACCACGGCACGCTGCCATCCAGTGCGCGGCGACTCCGAGGACAAGCTGGGGTGGAAAGCCGCCCCCGAGCTAAGGCTTCTAAAGCACCGCGGCGGCGCTGAAGTTCTTTTGTACACAAAGTGGGCCTCAAATTGACTCCAGTGACTTGACCTTTTTACACAGGGTCTCTGTATGCAGTTCAGGCTGGCCTGGAACTCGCCGCATGGCCCGGTCGGGTCGTGAACTTGTGGGGATCCTCCTTCCTCAGCCTCTGCACCGCTAGGATGACGGGCACGCACCACCACTCTCGGCTCTGGTGGTTCCCAGTATGTCTTGTAATGTTGCTTGGAAATTTTGGACACTCATAAAATATAAATCTGTATTCAATTTCGAAGTGTTTTGGTACTTAATGATCTGTGATATGGATATATTTGTTTGTATTTTGTCTTTAAAAATGTTCTCCTGTCGTATCATGGAAGTAGTAATGTCCAAAGTTAACAGCCTGGTCTCTGTAACCAAAACTCGAAATTCTGGCTCTTTCTTTACTAACTGTGGAAACATGGAAAAATGTCATCCTCCTATGGCTGTTTTCCTCTCAATGGCAGTACCTACCTCAGAGGCCAGCTGTGATGGCTGCATCGATGCAAAACACAGCACCTGGCTCAAAGCTGTTGTTTTTACTACTGGCGTTTATGGGTACTAATATTTGTCTTTGCGATGAAGAAGCCCAGAAGAGGCACCCTGAACATGCCCGACCACGTCTGACCTCAGAAACTGAGCAGGGTTGGCTCTTGTTAGTACTTGGATGGGAGAAGAGGCTTTCCCTGGGACTTAATTCCACTTTTACAACCAACAGGCGTTTATGTAGGCCCAGCTCATACTCGGCACTATGGGAACAGCAGAGGTGAATGGCACTGTGCTCTGTGTTCGAGTGAGTGGTCTCTAGCACCAGCGAGAAGCGAACTCAGGACCTCAGGGATTCTTCAGGCAGAGGCCAGTCAGTGCGCGTTAGCATCCCTGGCAACACAGACTCTAAAGTCAGGTGCCGGCGTATTTCAAATTAAAGGAATATGGGTGGGCACTTAACTCAGGAAATTCCCGCTGGAGTAAGTAGAGAAAACCTCTCTTGGTCACGTATGCCCACCAGCTTGTAACTACATCCGGTTATGTGAAAAGGAGATTGCTCTTAAGATGACAACTCTTCACAAACAAGATCATGACTCGAGAATTTTCAACCATTGTTCCACTTTACAACCACAAAGTAAACGGCCTTCCCTTTTGTGTTTTTGATGGGGAATCAAAACATTTGTGATACTACTTTCTTCATATACTGGCAAGACTTGAAGCTGATAACTAGGCACCTAATTATTATGAGGGGTGAAAGGTGATTTGATGAAACAATCTGACCACACATCTCATTACTGACAACATTTTATTTCTTGCCACCTTAAGATCTAGCCCTGAACATTTGCTAGCTATAGATTTGTATTTCTCATCCTGAGAGGCAACATATTGAACTTAATACAGCGGCATCGGGCAGCACAAGAGCGGATGCTGGTTAAGCTAATGTGCATGTTAAAGGTGTAACTAGATGTTTCTTTTCTGGAATAACATCTGAAGTAATATGTGAATTGTCTGAATTCATGTCCGGGGGAATTAAGGCACACTAAAGGGCAAATTCCAAAAATAGAAAGGTGAAAGTGTCAGAAAAGAGGAAGCTTAATGGGGAGGAGCAAGAAAGATGCTGGACCCGGGGAACGTCAGGACAACCATGAGTGTCGCGCTAGTACAATACAAGAGTGTAAGATGTTCAAGCAGTAGGTTAAAGTTACATTGTCTGCACTTCTGAGAGACACAGAGACGTAATTTTTGTTGTGTAAGCAAAGTGAGTGTGATTATGAGAACGTATTTAATCTGTAAGGCTGTGATATAGAATCTGTACATGATTCCAAACGTGGCGAGTATATTTGGAATGTTCTAGCTTAACATAAAGCCTGTGCGTACAAGCCTACTTTGAGAGTCACAGGTTGAAGGCACTTGTAGAAAACTGGACCTCTCGTGATGCCCTGGTGGATGGCGGTTGGGAAAGGCATGTGTTCCAGATTTCTATGGACAGAAGAAACAGAGGTATCCAAGTAAAACGCTAGACGCTTGAAATTGTGGCTTATGATTTACGTTCTCGCTGCTTCTCACTCGGGCAATTCCGGAGAACATGACAGTAATGACTAACAAAGGAGATTTACGTAGTTACTGATGACCACATAGGAAGAGTATTATTTTAACACTAAGACTTTTCACAGGTAGGATTTAATTCAGTAAATAATTGCTAAGTGTAACCAAGTGTCAGACATTTCTTCAAACATTGGGTTTTTTATATTTTATATTTTTAATATTTTTAATTGACATAATAATTATGCATACTTATGTGTATAGTGTGATATTTCAATACAGCGGCATATTTAATCTGAATCTTAGAATGATTAGATCAGATAAGAATTGGTTTTATTTTGTTTTTTAGGTTTTTTTTTTTTGAGACAGGGTCTTGCTTTGAGGTTCAGGCTGGCCCTGAGCACACTATTTGGCCCAGGCAAGCCTCGAATTTAGCAATCCTCCTGTCTCTGCCTCCCGAGTGCTGGGATTACAGGCGTAAACCACCACGCCCGGCTGTTCTTCAGGTTTTTTGAGACAGGGTCTCCCTTTGTAGTTCAGGCTGGCCCTGAAGTCACTATGTAGGCCAGGCTGGCCTTGATCTCACAGTATCCTCCTGCCTCTGCCTCCTGAGTACTGGGATTACAGGTGTGAGTCACCATGCCCAACTTTTTGGTATGTGCTACTGTGATTGAATTTGGGACCTTGTGCTTGCGAGGTAGGCACTGGAACCACTGAGCCCAGTCCCCAGGCCCGGCCTTTGGGCTTTTAAAAGGTGTCTAAACATAGAGCCCAGGAGCAAACTAGGAAAGGAGGGAGATACGAGACGTGCAGTCACTTTTAACAAATTGAATATGTGCTGAGTAAATGTGAAGTTTACATATATTTCACACAACAGTTTTTTAAAGTTTATATCACACACACACATACATACACACACACACACGCAAATGCCTTGAAGTGAATGCGAATGTTATGTGTTGTCTTAATTTATTAATTTACTAACTTACTAACTTTTCTTGTTGATGTAACAAAAAACCCAATACCCAGAGTTCTAAGGGGGAAAGTTTACTTAGTTCTCAGTCCATGCAGGCTTCAGCCTGCAATCGGCTGGCTCGGCAGTGGGCTGGCACATGGCACAGGACCAGAGAGCAAAGCAGCAAGGCTTTCTCGGCCCCTTCTGTTGTACCCAGCTCCTGGGACCAGGGCGGTGCCGAGCCGCTCCGTGGGTGGATTCAGGAGCCACTCACCCCTGATCCTCGCACCCTGAATGGCGCGACCGCTCCTTAAATCAGTCTGAGTTACATGTGATATATTCAGCCACCTCAGAAAAAGCCACCTATGACCGCAGGAGGCTTTGGGGGAACATCTACACATAAGCCATAATGTGTATCAGAAATACATATCAATAAAAAGAATAAGGAATGTATTCCCATGTTTATTTTTGCTTCTATCTTATACTTCCTATAATTTTTCCTATTTGCTCTTAAGTTTATTCTTCATACTTTGTCTTTATGTTGAGGTTGCATAGTTCTTTCTTGCAACTGCTGAGCACTATGTATGTGCAGACTGTTGATCACTTTTTAAATTGTTCTTCTTGATAACGGAAAATTTTACAATTCTTTCTCAAAGAATTTCCAGTTATATTGGTACCATAAAGTCATGTGCTCATTATTTTCGATTTTATTTCTTTAATTACACTGGGTTATACTTTAGTTTTATAATAAATACTAATTAGGATGTTGAGTGACATCTTCATAATGAGTATTGTGGAACTTTTTGTTTCCACATTTAGTAAAATCTTGGTATTAGAACTGAAATATGTATATTTTAACATATTAAGAGAATACCAATAAATTCTGATATCTTTGTGTGCTTTAAAAAGAAAGTTCTCCAATTAAAATCTGGAAAACCAAGGCCCAGAAGTGGAGTTGGTTTGTGAAATATCACACAACAAGCAGGTGGCAGAGCTGGGAACTGAATCCAACTTTTCTGGCTTTAAAGACCATATTTTAATTAGGTTGCCTGGCAGTTCTAACTGTAATATAAATCAGGTGTTTAAACCTCTCACAAAATTACCAAAGAGATTGAAGAAAATGGTGAAATTTTAATAAGTGCCATTAGTAAAGCTGTCACAGAGGAGGCCACTTTGATTTGGGTTTTACAGGTTGATTAAAATTTTGGCAGTCAAGTGAGAGGAGACTTTTAAAAGAAAATCCATGGGCAAAAGGAGCATGAGAAAAATGAGTGGTGTTTTAGGAAAACAGGAAAAGTTTGCAAGAGAAATGAAGTTAAAGTTTTCTTATAGGGCTTAGATGTAAGAGACTGGGGAGAGGGAAGATCAAGACTTCTTTTTAGAAGAAGCTTTATTGATATATAGTTTACATATTACACAAATTATTTTTAAAACCAAGGAGATTTAACTTTATTACTTTTAAAATTTTTATATTTACTTCTTTCTTTCTTTCTCCTCTCTTTCTTCCCATTCTTTCTTACCGTTCCTTCCTTCCCTCCTCCCTCCTTCTTTCTTTCTTTTTCTTTCTTTCCTTCCTTCTTTCCTTTCTTTCTTTCTCTTTCTCCCTTTCTTTCTCCCTTTCTTTCTTTCTTTCTTTCTTTCTTTCTTTCTTTCTTTCTTTCTTTCTTTCTTTCTTTCTTTCTTTCTTTCTTTCTTTCTTTCTTTCTTTCCTCCTTTCTCTCTCTCTCTTTCTTTCTTTCTGTCTTTCTTTTTTATTTTTTATTTTTTGAGACAGGGTCTCGCTTTGTAGTTCAGGCTGGCTCCAAGCTCACTATGTAGCCCAGGCAAGCCTGGAACTCAGCAATCCTCCTGCCTCTGCCTCCCGAGTGCTGGGATGACAGGCGGGAGCCACCGTGCCCAGCATTAAAACATTTTTATTTTTAATAGTACATGCTTATAGTAATGATTGTATTCATCGGGGTACTTGTCACATGTGCATAATGCATCTTAATTACTTTTTGCTTTCCCTTCCCTCTCTCACCAATCCAGCTCTAGTAATTTTACCAACTGGCATAACCACCAGAAATTAGTCTTAGAATATTTTCACATCCTCCAAGAAGTAGACTTCACATCCATTCCTCTTCAACTCCAGAAAACTATGGATCTTTGTTTTTATACTTTTTTCTTTCTAGATACTGCATGTACTCGAGCTCATACAAATGTTCCCCTTAAAGTGGCTAACCTCACTTTGTGTAATATTTTTAAGGTTCACTTATGTGTAGTGGTGATCAGTGTTTTGGTGAATAATATTCCGTTCTATGGCTACCTCACTTGTCTATTCATCCATTTCCCAGTTCAATACCTGAGCTGATTCAGTGTTTTAGTACTATCAGTAATGTTGCTACGAACGTTGCTGTGAATGTTGCTTTCTCATGTAGAGAAAGCAGCTGAAATTTGGAACCAGATGAGTGAAATAGGAGAGGAAACTTTGAGCAAGAACCTTGACAGTATTGAGGGTTATCTGTTTCTACGGCTTTGATGGAGGCGGACGCACCAGTGAGACAAGCAGAGATTTAGGAGAAAGAGCAGAGACTGTGTCATGGTTGTTGCTAGATTAAATATTCTGAGAGAGCAAAAATAATAGCAAATCCTGTGGAGCAATATAGAAAACTGAGTAAGACGAGATAACTGACTTCGGGGCCATCTGTGTCAGGTGACGTCTCAATAATTTCCATTAAGGAAAAGGATTTGTAATTTTCTATTTTTTCAGTTATGCTACTTTAAAAAAATCACCCTTTTTTCTCTCCTTTTCTATCTATACTTTTTCATTCTTCCTTTTGAAGAGTTTGAGTAGGAACTGTCACGTAGACAGCCCTGTCACGGATGCTGGAGAGCAGCCCTGAAACAGGCCGTCATGGCAGGGTTAGTCCTGATGGTGCCCAGTGTGGCTGTTGATAAACGTGAAGTCTGACTTTCGTTTCTGTGTGGTGGGAACAGCATTCAATGCCACTCCTCGAGTCATCGAATGAATGTCTGTTGAGCTCATTAATGTTCTTCACTCAGAGAACCCTTTATGGACATCTCCTCCGTAAGTTTATTACCAATCCTGGGAAAATATTTGACCAAAATACCCTTTGCTCCTCTGTGGCATGGCTCATAATTCTATCACAGTGAGCTGCTCCCTTTCTTAACCACAGCTAAACCCAACACATTATTAATGCTGAAACTGTGCACATGAATGTGTTTATGTTCTTTCTTTTGATTTCCAGTTACAGAAAGACCCCCCTCTATATTTAATAAGAGGTCTTGCTCTAGAGCTGGTCAGCCAGGAAATGGTTATGATTCTTAGGAAGAGCTTCTGTAACTCTGTCGGTGTAATACATTCTCAAGATGTCCTAAGAAGCCACACAGATGACTGAGGGACGGATTCCTTCTCAGTCTATGGCCGTAGCACCCTGAACACACCCGATCCCGTCTGATCTCGGTGCATTTCTAAGTTTTGGGTTGAATGGTATCTTTCTTGGTAACCCATTGTTATGTTGACAGAGAAAATACACTTGAGTAATTTCTAAGGATTTTGAGATCACCTCTATCTTTGTAACTTATTTTCCCAATGATATTTTTCCCAGTACTTTTATTTCTCCATGGAAAGTTAATCTTAAAGCTTTCAAACATTGCTTCAACACACACACACACACACGGCACACTGTTTTCACTGCATTTCCCAAGATGTCCTTTTTAAATTCCTTGCCCCAAGCAAACCTTCTGCCTTAGCTTCCCAATAAACTGGGATTTCAAGTGAACTACTACTTTCTTTGACTCCATCTGTTAGAGTAAAAGAGTGTTTCCTAGAGTGTTTCTGGAAGGACAATGATTTAAACATTTAGTGTTTGTGGGAAAAGCTATTCAAGATAAGGGTTAACACCCTGACTACCATAACTTCAAATGGCTTTCTGACTCTCACTGGAGATATACTATACCAAGACACAAGGTTTTTTTTTTGCAATACCAGGGATCGAACTTGGGCCCTTGTGGGTCCAAGGTTGGCGCTGTACCACATGAGCCAAATCCTCAAGCCCCAAGGTTTGTATTTTAAGCACCCATAAGAATTTCATTACTTTTTAGAACACTGATTTAAGAAAAGTAAAAATATCTGATGAGAGGTGTTCCTCCAAATACTTTTTCACTTGGACACTTAACAAATTCAGTATTTTAAGGTATTTCTGGAGAGAAGCTAAGTGATGCTTATAAGGTGGCTCATAGACAGCTTCATGAAGGTTTGTGTTGTGGACACTTTTGCTTTGGCTGGAGTAAGAGTTGAAACGACTAAGAGTTTTAACAATTCCCCCAACACAGGAGAAATGAACAAAAGTCTATTTGAGTGAGTTAGAAAGGTCTAATTGAAGTGAGCTACTTCTAATAGGGTGTGGTCAGAATTAAAGAGATGATAATTAGAAATAGAGTAAGTTTTAGTTTAGAGAGTTTCTAAATTCAGTCACCAGAAGAAAGAACACAGAACTTGTTCGCACAGTTTAGCAAGAGGTATATTCTATTATGTTACTTCTCTACCAGGTCTCTGAGCTGAAAACCAAATGTAGTTAATCTGGAGTTCAAGAAGATAGAAACCATCATGTACCCTGTGTTACAGAAGGAGAAACATTACAGAATTTATTCCACATCTATTTTGTTTATTACACAGTTAATGGAAAAAAATCTCAAAACAGTGTATATGTGAAATGCAAACTTATTCAGGATAAAAAAAATTCTGAAAACTACTATTTGTAAAACAAGAAAAAAGTTACTATGGTGATAACCATCTATATTATTATGGTAATAAACATCCATCCACAAATCTATTGAAGGATAGTTTATGTGTTTTATTAAGTACGTCCAAATACTACTATAAAATAATTTTTCTAGTTTCATATATGAACTTTTATCAACATGCCAACTTTTATCCTCTTAAATTAAAAACTGGCATTACTAACATCATACATATTTTGGGGATAACTTGCCAGTTGTGGAATTACATTTTGGAGTGATTTTTAATCAAAGCCATTTATGATCAGTGTTATGTGTGTTGCAGAATGATTGGTCACATTTACTGTGCTGTACCAGGAAACACTTCCTCTTTAAAAGTTATAATAATTACTGAGTTGTGAACCTTTTTTAAGTAGCATGATCATATTTCACTTAACTAATGGCGTTAGTTTTCCAAGCACAACATTTTTATGATTCTGTTAAATAAAAATTTTTAAAAAAGCATTGGACATTCTATTCATTATCATGGAAGCAAAAATTTCTGCATGTTGCTTTTTTCATTCCCGTGTTGACTTACTAATAATGACAAAATATTTTGATTGTTGCCTTATGTAATCACAAATACAGCTCTGGGTCTCCATTATCGTTTGTCCTTTGTCTCCTTTCATCTTTGTAGCCACCAACCAAACATTACTGCAATAAATCTAACCCTTGGAAATGTGCCTGCTTCAATTTTATTCCACATAGACTCATTAGCATAATTTTTAAAAATATTGTTCTGATTCCATTTCTCTTTTATTTAAAAGCAGTCGATAACTTTCTGTGGCCTTTCTTCTTAAATGTTAATACCCTGCCTTCTTCTGATCTTTTCTCTTTCAGTAATCTCACTTCTTGCTCTTTAGCACAGCTTTTCTGCTACTTCTAAGCCATCTGGCTGTTATTAACTTCCAAAATTTGCTTCTAACTACTTCCCTGCCTGTGCAGCTGTCACCCTGAGTCACCAGAGTCCACCTCTTCCTAAGGCGACTCCTTTGTTTTTTCGGGATAAGCTCTTCTCTTTGTTGTACAAATCAAGCCAATTAACTCTCTGATTTTCATCGTTATCTTTGTGCTTGTCAGTGTGATGAGTTCTTTCTCGGTTGCTTTGCATATGTGTGCTGTGTGTTATGTCTACAGTGGCGCTTTGTCTAAGCTCTAGGGAAGGAAGTGTGCGTCGGGCCCTTCCGTATTTCCACGCCTGGTTGCTGCCTCCTGTCCTCCCACCAGCTCAGAACCTCAACAGCAGGAAGTCTAATTTGGGCGCAGTGCATATTTAAATACTTGTTGGGTGACCAAGCTACTTTCTAAGCATAGAACTATTTATATGTGAAGTATACATATGAACTATACTTATCAAAGGATAATAAAAAATGACTAAATTTCATTGTAAAGATAAAATACAAGACTGATCATACATGCACAGCAAAATGCCTAAATATTACAAAATGTTTAAGAGAACTATGTGCTAGTTATCTACAGTTTGTTAACAGAGAAAATGTTACATGTTGTAACTACACAGATTTTGAATGGTTTAGCTTTTTACATATATAATGAATTATCATTCTCTAGAAAATAGAACAATTGGCATATTTTGTGGACTTTCATACAAAACAGGCAAAATGTTGACAACTTAGCCTGCGTTGTAATAAGTCAGTTTGAGAAAATACGTTGACATTGTTAATTTCAATTGTAGTTTTCAAATAATCTGAGTACTCTGATCTTTCATTAGTATCTCTAAGTTCGTAACATCTCTGGAATTTTTGCATTTAAAAATATTGCAAAAAACGGTGTCTGTGACAATTTTAATTGAATCAACTGTGACGATATTGCAGGCACTGTAACCAGTTATATACAGCTATACTTTTTACGCAGTCACTGAAATGCAATTTGAAAGCTGGGACATAGACTTGTCTAGATGAGTTTCTTCTGACCTCACTTCACCCTGCCCCAGATCTACTGTAAACAAGGGTGGTCACGGGTCCTGGAGAGCAGACGGCCTTCCGTGTCCCCTCACCACAGAGAGAGTGTTGTCTGAGGGTAGCTGGGTAGGTCTCAGTGAGCGGATGGTGGTGTAAAGGTAAACATATGGCAACAGAGTTTCCCAAAAACTGTTTTCACAAAGGCTTTCTTCCTTTGCAACCTAATAAATAGCGACTGACTTGTCTGTGAGGCTTAGGGCTGGTTGGGAAGCTCCTCGCTACGTAAGCAAGGTATTCGCACCGGTGCGAAGCAATCGCAGGGCCAGCGCCTCTGAGACACGTTATTGTGCTTCTTGGCAGGTTTTGAGCTATCACGATGAACTGTCTTTTTTCATTGATTATTTATTTCTTTAAAAGGTACTTTTATATGTGTCCATTAATCATCTCTGTACGTTTAGAAAGCAAAATTTCATGAGAATTCGAGCTAATTATGTGTTCTGTTCAGCCTTTAGATATCTGATTCGAAGTCATGTACCAACACTCAATCTCTAAATGCATTTCTATAAGTGATGATTTCATGTTTTGTTTACTTTTAAGCTTTGCCTTTGGGGACAACCATTTTCATGGTTAGCTTCACTGGAAAGAATAGGCTTTTACTTCATGGAATCTGTAAGTGTTTAGAAAAATCACAGTGGGTTTTGAGACAGTTGTGTTCAGACCACTGGTTTGGCCACCCCTCAGGAAAAGCACCCCTCGTATACTTATAAAAAGTAGGAGACAGCACTGGGAGGCAGAGACAGGAGGATTGCTGAGTTCGCGGCGGCTCGCCTGGGCACCATAGTGAGCTCAGGGCCAGCCTGGACTACAACGTGAGACCCTGTCTCAAAAAAGCAAAAAAAAAAAAAAAAAAAAAAAAAGTAGGAGAGCTGTAACATTCACTGTTCTCAAACTCCAGCAGCTGAGCACAGGGACCAACTAACTACGGAAGCAGTGAATGAGACGAAGCTTAGATGTGTTCTCCATCTCTAAAGCCAGGACGTATGACAATAAAAGAATTACTTTAAAATGACATAATTCTTAAATGAGATAACTGTCATTTCCCTTATAAACTTCTCCTGCTGAATTCATAGTCATTCTGTCACATAGTGCATAATGAACTGGCTAGAAATGCAAACATTAACTTGGTGTGTACCTCTCAGTCTGATTTTTTTGTTTTACTCTACAGTTTTGAGAAATGTCATTGTTCAGAAATAATATTCACAACGCCTACATGCCAGTGATGCTCTTGATTGTTAAGATATATGTATATTCCTGTGTCTGTAACAGCTGAGTTCTCTATTTTTTTTTGAGACAGGGTCTCACTTTGTAGTTCAGGCTGGCCCTGAGCTCACTGTGGAGCCCAGGCAAGCCTGGAACTCAGCAATCCTCCTGCCTCTGCCTCCCGAGTGCTGGGATGACAGGCGTGAGCCACCACGTCCGGCATTTGAGTTCTCTATTTTGCAAGGAGAGGTGACTGTGATTTATTACTGTGGCTTTTTGTGCCCCTATGATATAGTTCATTCACAGTGCGTGTAAAATCTTTCCTGCTACAAACCCTACTTTGAAATTTTCTAGGAGGTAAGGCAAAAACACTACTGCAACTGTAACTGTGGGTTTAGTGAAAACAAAGGCAAAGCAGATCTCAGACGGAGAACGATTAGATAGCACTGTCTGCCCCGGAGCCACACTTCCGGCACAGGACCTCCGCGTTCTGGGTCAGGAAGCCTTCACCCACCAGGGAGGTGGAGCACTTTCCACAGTTAAAACACTCACTGTGCCACTGGCGGTCTTGAAAGCAGATGAACTTGGCACCTCTTAGACCTGTGAAGGAATTGGAGAAAGAAGATAATCCGTTCTTTCTGACCAAATGAGAACCCTGCCGGGTGGTCTTCTGAGTAAGATAGTGTGCAGCGAGCCGCATGAAGAAGCTACGCCCCAGGGAGGTCCGACACCCGAAGTCCTTCCCCTGGGGTCCAGCCAGATGTCATCTACAGAAGGAAGTGGAATTTAGATATACACATGATGTGTATTTGGACGTAGATAAGAATTACCTAAGACCACTCAGGAAATAGAGTGTGCTACGCAGAGAGGGCGGTATACGAAGTTTGTTGCAGGTTTTGTGGTTAGAGTTTGAATATTTTCTCATTTCTTTCCACATGACCTAGTTTTCTTGACTACAAAATGAGCACAACATGAAATAAATGTATACTTGCTATCTTGCTGTATGATGTTTCAATGACTTTTAGTTTTTATTCCCTTCTCATTTTTCCATGCTTAATTTTACTTGAAGTGAGTCTTATGGTTATTTTGTGGTTTGGGACAAAATTTTGAGAAAGCTCAAACAGAAAATTGTTTCCAGACTTAAAATACAAGCTATCATAATGTGAGCACCGAATTACCATCGCCAGAGGTGACTTCAGGTCAGGGTTCCTGGGAAGTCGTGTGCGCCTGGCATTTGCTCTTCCTTGTGTGCGCCTGGCAAGGAGCCTCCGGAGAGGAGTTGCTCACACGTGCTCACGGAGTAGCCAAGGGCAGTCGCAAGGCCAGGGTCCGCTGCTCCCCGTCCTGAGCACTTTCCTTACAACAAGTGCCTTTATTTGTTATGCACAATTTGAAATGTGACCCTATCTTAAAATAGGTGCTTGTGTCCATATTTATACCGGGAGTCCGTTCCAATGAAAACAGGTTCATTGTAATGAGACTTAACAGGTTTACCTAGTGATACACAGATTTTCCTAGTATAAAATTGCATTAATGACACCATTCTACCACAGCTTTTTAAAACGTTAATTTTATATTAAGTTATTTAGGTGCTGGGAATAGACACAGGTCTTCACGCTTGCTTGGTAGGGAGTGTGCTGCTGAGCTACATTCTGGATAAAATTTAAATTTAATTGACGAATAGACACAGGTCTTCACGCTTGCTTGGTAGGGAGTGTGCTGCTGAGCTACATTCTGGATAAAATTTAAATTTAATTGACAAATAAAAGTTGGACATTTCTATGGCATATAACTTCATGTCTTGATATACGTATGCATTGTGGAGTAGCTAAATCAAGGCATTTAATCTTAAGTATTATCTCAGATTTTATTATAATGAGAACATTTAAAATCTATTATTTGCAAGTATATCATACATTACTATTAACTGTAGTTACTGGGTTATACGATAGCTCTCCTAAGCTTATTCCTCCTGTCTAATTGAAGCTATGTGACCTTTGGATAAGAACATATTACTTCTTGGGCCAGAGATTTAGCTCAGTGGTTCCGGCGCCTGCCTCGCAAGTGCAAGGTCCTGAGTTCGATCCCCGGTAACCACATACCATGCTGGGCATGGAGACTCACGCCCACCAGCCATCAATACCACATACCACAGGGTCGGGCGTGGTGGCTCACACCTGTCATCCCAGCACTCGGGAGGCAGAGGCAGGAGGATTGCTGAGTTCCAGGCTTGCCTGAGCTACATAGTGAGCTGAGGGCCAGCCTCAACTACAAAGTGCGACCCTGTCTCAAAAAAAAAAAAATACATTGCTTCTTGAAATAATGCAGGAATGCCCAATTTTCTCAAGATCAGTATGTAACTGTTAGAATTAAATATGACACATCAATTCAGTTAGCTTGAATTTTAAGAAAGTCTCTCTTCTGGTTCCTGTTTACCAATCAGATTGGAATATCCTGAATCAATGTACAGTGTTGCTCTCTCTTTTTTTGGTACCAGGGATCAGGTGTCTCAATCATAGGACCAAAAGAAGACTAAGCTAATTATTAGAGTTCTTCTCGAAGTGACTGTTCTGCATAAACACAGGATACCACATCTGGCTTGCTTTTGGGGCTGACCTTTCCTTTTTGACCATCCTTAGGTTTTTGTGCAGAACAACTGTTTTTCTGTCTGAACTTGAAATAAGCTCTGTTCAGTGACAGATCTGGAGCAGTTCATCGAAAAGAAATCACTTACACACATAAGTCTGGAATGGGTCAGAATCAAAACTCATCCAGTTCAAGATCTGTATAGGTTCTCTGAGATCACTATTAGCCATTAGGGGATATCCAGGGAGTGGTGAAAACTATTTTGGATGACCTAATTTTCTCATTTTACAGTAGTGCCTTTTTTTCTAGCACAATTCAAGAGAAGTTTAGAATAAATCGTAAGTGTAGGTTTTATCTAGGGGATTTTAGAGCTACAGTTGCCCGTCTGAAGTCCAATCTCCTAACTCAGTGTGGTAGAAACGGTGACTTGTTCCCTTGGCTGTAGGAGCTGCCAGCAGCGTGGAAGGCAGAAGAGCAGTGCGGAGGGAGCCACAGGCTCTGAAGCACCGTGGTCTGGAATAGCCAACGCGAGTCCTTGTAAAGAGCGAAGAAGAGACCGTCGCGCGGAGGCAGAGACGGGTGTGAGGGACAGCGAAGCTGCGTCCTCTGCCGCTGGGCCCTGCCCAGCGCCACGGCAGCAGTCTCGCTTGGGAAGTGTGAAGGCATCCTCCTTAGCTGTGGCAGCCTCTTCATTTGCTTTTGAATGGGGATGTGGAGCGGCTGCCTTTCCAGATATGTGCACGCTGAGCAAAGGCCGCGTGGTGGCCAAACACTGTTCACGGCCCAGTGTGATACTGCACAATACATAGTGCCCTGCACAAACACACGCGACGGGCCTGTGTCCGGGGGGCTTCTCCCTCCCTTTGCAAGCGGCTACCAGCCTGCCAGCTGGGATTCGTAGTGAACTTTTCCTTCGCTGGTGGATGCACAAAGATCCAACTAGTATTTTGTTATATGTATTTGAACATGGAGGAAAAAAGGGTACAATAACTGTAACTCTGTATCACATGATCTGAACTAAAAAATGAAATACGATCTAAGAATACTGGGAACGGAGAGTAGAAATACAGTTCTGTCGTATAATTACATGGCTATAAATTGCCTGCAAGAATAGCTACTGGGTTTCTCAAGTATCATGCTGGCTTCAGTCCCTTTATTGTAGGATTAGCATTTTAGAGATGGCTCTGAGGAAAATAGAATCCATTTTCTTAAAACCTCTTTAACTTGGGTCAATTTTTCATTTATGTTATTTTATTTTAATTATTATTATTTTTTTTTTTGAGACAGGGTCTCGCTTTGTAGTTCAGGCTGGCCCTGAGCTCGCTATGTAGCCCAGTCAAGCCTCGAACTCAGCAATCCTCCTGCCTCTGCCTCCCGAGTGCTGGGATGACAGGCGTGAGCCACCACGCCCGGCTCATTTATGTTATTTTAAAAATTGTATCTCATACATATTGTTTTCTCAGTAGAATTTTACATTATTTTCTTTCATCTATTCATAATTAAAACTTGGTGCGAGTGAATAAAGGAAAAAAGAGAGTAGTTTGTTTTAATGTTTGTTAGAAACATCTTAAAATAAAGTTTAATTTCTGCTTCCATGCCACCCTGATCATCATAGCTTCAGATATGTCACAGAATAGTTGTATGTAGTTAAAACATTTTGTGCTTTAAGTCAGTTTGGTCCTTGCTTGGAATTAAGAAGCATTCTGATTTATTGGTATCCTTTCCTCCCGCTGAAGTGCTAACATGTCTGAAATCAGGCCTCTTTTGGTTTGACTGGCCACTTACCTGTCACCTTCCTCCCTCGCACTATGACGCAGAGTCTGTACCATTAGATTTATTATTTAATTTCCTTTCAGGGATTTCATTTGAAGGAATACAGCCACCCAAACTGTACTTTTTCTTGAGGGGTGGTCCATGTAATATTGAAATTTGTACGTGCTTCTCACTTGTGTTTATCTCATAAGGAAACATAAATGAAAGATGTACACCTGTAACTCGCTTTTCCTAAATTAAGTAGGTAGCATTTTACATTTTACATCCATACATTTCTGTCAATGGATCAATGGAGCTGCCGAACTTACCAGCGATGGGTTTGGCACAGGCTGCACACCTTTTGGCATAAAGATGGTTGTAGCAGTCCAAGCAGAAAGGATAATCATCTCTGGACATAAACTCTTCTTCGCACAGCTCTTTCCTGCAGCCACTGCACAGAAAACACTCCTTATGCCAGAGCTGGCCCTGAAATCTTACCCCAGCAGAGGTTACCACCTACCAAGGGGACATGAAGCAGGCAGTGAGTGTGGGTGTTGTGGCCACTTAAACCATTGTAGGTTTCTCTTGTATGATTCACCTCCTTTCTCTGAGTTTTCTTATTTTAGTCTTCAAAGAGTTAAAATGTTTCTATGCTATGTCCTTATATTAACATTTAACTTTCCACATTTTCCTTTACCCTAGGTCCAGGAATATCTAGGGGTAGAAACGGTGAATGCAATTCTTTTGGGAATAAAACTTAATGTATTTAAATGTTCTTTTCGGGTGTCAGTACTATGCTGAAAGATGGCCTTTTCTGTTTATTCTCAACATCTCCTTATCTTCGTGGCAGATATTCTCATTTTTCCCTACTTAGAGTTGAGCAATAATCGATGATTAGACCGGTTAGGTTACTTGCCCTGACCTCAGAGAGAAAAGCCAGTCAAGCCTGGACACCGAGTCTGCTGCCTGTGTGGCTAACCATGTGCAATTCTGAGTCGAGGTCCCTTTGCATGTATAACCCCGTGATAAGCGCTTGTTGAATGAGTGAATGAATGAATGAATGAATACCAGAAGACAAAATTTCTGAAAAGTAATTCCAATACTGCGTCTCACACATGGGGTATCAGACAGCTGGGTGGGTTTGGAGCTCTGAGTCTCAGAATAACGGACATTAGTTTTACATTGAAACCTACAATGTGATAGGACTTGGTCTGAGATGCTTCTTAGTTCTCCATAAGGCAATATATTTTCTAAACCAATTTAATCATGTATCTTATTTATTAAAAATTTCAAATATTATCCAGAAACAGATGGATAAGTATGGGGTATAGCTGTTCTTCAAAAGCTATTTTACACCCTTATTTTTTATACCCATGGCAACTGAACTAAGGATGCCGAGAAAACTGGAATGTGTTCATGCCCGTGTCTTTTTTTTACAGACTGAAGCAAGATTGTATCTGAGATGTCCTTACAGATATCCCATCAAATTTAACCTGTAAGTCATCTTGTTGTTGACAAACTAAAAACTGTTGCTTTTGAAAAAAATTATTCCAGAGATAACTTTAATCTTTTAACAAATATGTCATAAATTAAAGATACTTCATGTGCGTTATGTATCCTACAGGAAAAAAATACTATTCTGAGTAAGCAAAGGGGAAGCATAATGGGTATGCGTGAAGTAAAGCAATTTAAAATACCCCTGCTGACTTCAAATGCCTTACACAGGCACAGCAGAAATCACAGTTCCTTTGATTGGCTTGGTCAAATGTTAGCCTGCAATGCTCAAAAGATTTGAAACTTGAAAAATGTATTCAAAGCCAAGTACAACTTGATGTATGCACCAAAAAGGAGTATAAACTCTGGAAAGTTAAAAGTAGTCTGCTTATGGGCCGGAGGGTTAGCTCAGTGGTTCCGGCGCCTGCCTTGCAAGCGCAAGGACCTGAGTTCAATCCCTGGTAACCACATATAATGCTGGGCGTGGTGGCTCACGCCTGTAATCCCAGCACTTGGGAGGCAGAGACAGGAGGATTGCTGAGTTCGCGGCGGCTTGCCTGGGCACCATAGTGAGCTCAGGGCCAGCCTGAACTACAAAGCGAGACCCTGTCTCCAAAAAGAAAAAAAAAAAAAAAAAAAAAAAAAAAAAAAAAAAAAAAGTAGCCTGCTTATGATTATATTCCTTTTGAAAAGTTAGGCAGGGTAAGATAAGTCTAAGTTTGGTCTTGGTCAATGACTGATCTTGGTATCTAGAACAAGTTTCTTCTATGACAAAGTAAAGGGAATAATGGTTGTAACTACAGTAGATGATGCACAAAGTTTTAAAGAATACATTTAATTCTGAACTTGGAGGAATTTGAATTCAAAGAACTTGTAGTTTGAGGGTTTTTTGTTTTTGTTTTTGTTTTTTGAGATAGGGTCTCTCTTTGTAGTTCAGGCTGGCCCTGAGCTCACTATGTAGCTCAGGTTAAGCCTCGAAATGAGCAATCCTCCTGCCTCTGCCTCCTGAGTACGTGGTGTGTGGTACTCCTGATTGCTAGCAGGGTGAGTCACCATGCCCGGTATTGTTGTATGTGGTTACCAGGAATTGAACCAGGGATCTTGCTAGGCAGGTGGCACAACCACTGAGCTAAATCTCTGGCCCAGTTACTTGCTTTGTAGTAGAAAATAAATTTTGGTGTGGCAAAATCAAATCTGTAGAAAAACATTTATGGGCCTAGTTTTCAACTACTTTTGCTCTCTTAAAAAAGAAATTTTGGTCTTGATTTGGCTTAAAAACTTATTTTTCTTTATTTTTGGTCGAAAACATGAGTAATCTGCTGTTCTTCAGGAACTTATGGCTTTAAAATTTAAATAGAAAATAATGTGGCATATCATAGTCTGTCCATTACTTAACATAAACATTTTATAGATTTATAATGACTTCAAATCATATCTTAAATATGTCATGGTTTTCTATAACTTGGGAAATGCCAGAGCTTCCTACCAGATAATGCTTAACCCTGACATTTTGTAGCATTTTGTCTTCTATCTTTATAGTGGCACTGGAGGAAAGTTCACGTTGTCTTCAACACATTTTTAGGATGATTCTCACAAGTTTCATTAATATTTTAGCCTAAGTCATTAAGAAATGAAGCTTAAATTGGCTAGTTAGTTGTCTCTCAAAACTGGGTAACCCTATTCATTTTTATCTCCTATTTTTATTTTTATTTTTTTTTGCTTTTTGAGACAGGGTCTCGCTTTGTAGTTCAGGCTGGCCCTGAGCTCACTATGGTGCCCAGGCAAGCTGCCATGAACTCAGCAATCCTCCTGTCTCTGCCTCCTGAGTGCTGGGATGACAGGCGTGAGCCACCACGTCCCGTCCGGCATTGTGGTATGTGGTGTTGATTGTTGGTGGGCGTGTCTCCACGCCCAGCATTCTATGTGGTTACCGGAGATCGAACTCAGGACCTTGTGCTTGCGAGGCAGGCACCGGAACCACTGAGCTAACCCTCCGGCCCTATCTCCTATTTTTAAATGTATATAATTGACTGATAATTTTGAAAGTTGATGTGTTGCAGGACAATAGGATCTCACTGTTGCTCACAACATTATCTTCTGAGTCAGTGTTTTTGCTAAGAAAATGAAGGTCTCCTGGATTAGATGATTGCATAGCATATTAGCCACCGTAATTCTCAGTCTTCATTATGGCACAATTCAATAATTGTAGGTTAGGAAAATTTATCTGTTCCAACTTAAATGTAATACTGGTATTGCCAATACACGTAAACTTAGAGAACAGGGTAATGAGGCTTCAAGCTGTCTATATACGAGTATACAAATGTTTTGGGAGATCTGACAAAACAGCCCACAGGTATAGCCCACAGTGTTTGGGCGCTGTATTAGTATGCTGTATTAATACAGTGTTTTCATAATTCATAATTGATAGCGTCGTTTAAAACTTGGGTTCCTCACAAGTCAAGGATTTCTTGCAGGGTATCAATATATATTTTACAAAACACATGGTTCTTCAAGATGACAGACACAAGCCATTTTTCCACAGAAATGCTTAGAGGCTAAAAAAGAACTTAACAGCATTTCTTCTAAACTATTTCTCTTTTGCTGTTGGAAAACATGCTTTGAGTGGAAACCCAGATAAGGCCATAATACTTCTTCTGGAACAAGAAGTGGGGGAAGCTGCAGCTGTTTTTTGTGTCTTTTTGTATTTACTGATTTGCCTCATGATCCTGTCACTGTCTTCAGTGTCCCAGCCTCCTCTTTAAAAAGACAGAAGCGTCCAGCCGACGAGGCATTTGCTTGATTGGAATGTAATGTAAGGTGTTAAACACCAGGTTACCTTGGCTTGTTCAGTCATTCTGCGAGGCAAATCCATATTTCTCTGAAACACTTAGCACTGAGAGTGGATCAAAACTTATTTTCTAAGAAGCATTCTGTATTCAAAGAGAGATGTGCCTTCTGCTTGATTACATGAAATCTTGTATAAAAGCAGTAAATGGAACTGGAATACCAAATCATTTGAGCTACTTAGAATGTTAAATTTATCTTCTGGGTGGAATTTTATGATAAAAATCAGTAGTCAGCCTCACCATGATGACTGGTGGTCTGGGCATGCTGATATTTAAAAAGCGAACATGCATGTGTCTGTTGGATAGAATGGGAGTGTATCATTCCAAACAGATCATGCAGTTAAAAAGTAATTGTCTGGAAGTTTCCATAGCCTCAACCTCTCTAGGTTATTACCTTCTGACAGAAGTTGCAGTGCTGAGCAAACTCCTTTTCAAAACATGGCACACAGTAGTTGCCAGTGTCTTTGGAGACCAAAGGCTTTGTTCCTATTGGTTGCCGGCAATATTCACACACAAAGCAGGTCTCATGCCAGTAGTTTCCTTTAAATTCCATTTTGCGAGATCCTGAATTCCCAAAGTAAAAAGATTTTAGTCTAAGTCAGGAATAACTTTCTATTTTTTAGGCATCTATACATGACATTATATTTTAAACATAAAGGTCATAAATTAATTGTTCTTTTATAAAAATAACACTTTTTTCAGTTTCAGAAATGTTCATCTGGGGAAAGAAAAGTTAGTACAGTATAGGCACACTGATAGTAAGGCCCTCATTCATTCACTGAAAACTTCCAAGCTCTGCATAAATTGTAATTTGGAGATGGGGAAATATTTGAAGTGGAGAATTTTATTTAGATGAATTGGGCCATAATAATCACTGTAGGATATTGGAAATGCCCAGGGAGTTTATGTTACGGAGTTACGGTCTTTGAAATTATTTGAGTCTGTAATAAGAAAAATGTGTGTGTTGGGGAGGAGAGATGGGGGTGAGTGGGAGGAAGAGAGAGGAGAATATATTTTTCTCTTATACTGTTATTCATAAGAATATAGAAAAGGGCAGAAATATATTGCAGCAATAAGTGATGCTTGCCAACGGTGGCATGATTTGAATGGATCTTGTATCAGTTTCTGAAGTGCAACAAAATAATGTTTGGCTCCAATCCCCTACAGCAGGCCATTCTTTCTCATGCTGTTGGGTAGGGCTGGGGAGGTTTGCAAAGCAGTGACATTGGTATGAATTTTGTCTTTAGCACATAACTCAGGTTCTGTTTCAAAATATTTCTGTGTGAAAATGTTTGAAAACAGAACGTGGTCAGTGACCTGTTCACAAGTAGTGAATGAACAATCATTTTCTTTCTAAAGTATACGAAACAAGAGAAGAGAAAGCACGGGGGATGCCTGTCTTAAACCCAGGGCTCAGGGGCCCAGCACTCTCCTGTCGACACGTAACGGAAGGCCTGCAGCTCTGCGCTTCCGCTTCCGGGGCGTCTTACCGGGCATGATGGTCCTCTTGCAGTGGAAGCACTGGGAGGAGCACTCGCCGGAATAGCACTCGGTGCACAGCAGGCGCTCGTCCTTGGCGGCGAAAGGCTTTTCCACCAAAGAATGACAGCATTTGGTGCACCTGAAGCACCCCTGGTGCCAGTGCCGGCCTTTGTAACAAAGATCCTTGAGACAGGAAATACAAGCTAATTAAATGTGTTTGCAACACCACAGACCGTTTTAGAAGGTGAAAACCGAACCTTGGCGGGACTCCACCATGAAGAGGCCTGCGACAGCTTGGAGGGAAGCTGTTACTGGTCCTGTTACCTACAGAGAAGAGACTCTGGGTAGTGACGAGCTAGCCTGGGGTTTTCTTGCTTGGCCCCTAGAGGCTCCTGGGAAATAAATGGACTCCCTGATGTTTCTTCAAATAACCAACAAAAACGATTTTTCATAGAATGATTTTTAATTTTTGGTTGTAAGAACCTGTGGATCTTGGAGATTTAACAAATACTTTGTATTTTACTTTTGGCAGTCCTGAAGATTAAACTCAGGGCCCTGTAAATGCTAGGCAAGCTCGGTTCCTCTGAGTAACATTCCCAGACCAACAGACACCATCACTTAACGAAAGAAAAGGCAAAAAAGAAGAAAGAGGTGAGTCTTGTATGAGCACTGTGTGGTAGGGGCAAGGTTTCCTATGTGCAGTTTAGTGAGAATGAGGCTGATTTTTAAGTAGAAAAAATACAGTCTGAACTTTTTTATGTTTATGTATTTAATTATACCCTAGTTATTCCATAAATAGCTTGATATTATAGCCATATAACTTTAGGAAAATAGCTTCATTTCCTTATCTTTATAACCCGAGGAACTACCTTACAAAATCATGGGAGAATTAAAGCATGTATTCCCATAACGGTAAATAAACTGGCTAGAGCTTAATGCAAATGTATAGGATCTTTACATACAGTAGCCCAGAAATAGGGTTAAAGGTCAACAGAGAAGAGAGAATTCAGGGCGCTTCTCCACTGCACATAAGTGGTCGTTCTGGGAACTGGTGCTGAGACCTACCTTAGAGTCGGATTCAATTGGTTCTTTGCACGCTTCACAATAGTTAGAGAAAATACGATCATAACAGGAAACGCAATAGGGGTTGTCATTCTTTAGTATATACTTCTTCCCAAGCAGTGATACTGTGCAGTGTTGACAACCAAAGTGAGTTGTCATTTTGGCTTGATCCTGTGAATAAGAAAATGGTTCTTGCATGTAAAAGAAACATTTGTTTACAAACGATAAGCCCTGTGAACCTATCGTCATGAATGAATTTATATTTTCTTAAGCAAAAAGAAAAATACCTGTCAACTGAGGAAAACATGCCTGTACTCATGGAGTTACTTGGAATGATTTGAGAAAGGCTACTCTTTCATCTTGGCACTTACTGTATATTTTGCTAAAAAATTAGAAAAGCATCAAGCCAGATTATGAAAGCATTTTGTATTCATCATGAACTGATGTGGAGGTCAGTGGGAAGGTGATGTGCTAAAATAAGGTGGTTTCATGTCAGGGATATAAATAGGACCTGTTGATAGTGCTTTTACTGTCATCACTCACCATTTTGAAGAGTTGTGGTGTTGGATTTGGGTGAAAATGAGATTCGTTTTTTATTCAAACTTAGGCAGAAAAAATAATAAAATATCTTGTTATTCCAACCCATTTTTACTTCTAAAATCTTCACTGGGTAGCTCAGAAGGGCTTTACAGAAAAATCCTAGCGTCTTCCTGACTCATACACCCTCTGTTGTGATAACACCCTTATCTGTGGCTTCCACCACTCTGAGTTTGATGATGGTTCCAAACAGCATTTACTGCTATGTTGGTTTCCTGGGCATCTCCGCTTAAATGCTCCGCACCAAGCTGACCGCCACCACCACCACCAACAAAAACTACAACTACAACAACTGTTCAGCAGGCTAGATTCGGGCCAAACGTGCGGTCTTGGTGCTTACCGCTGAGGGGCTTCCCACGGGCCAGAGCGCGCACGGCCTGTGGGTTCCCCCGGTTACATGTGTAGAACTTGAATAAAAGCATTGGCCTCTTACAGGATGAAAACTTATTATTAGGAAACACAAAGCCAAGAGTAGGATAAGGATTCTGATTATTTTATAAATTTAGAAAAGCTATTAAGGAGCAAAATATATAGTTTTAAATTAGGTATTAAACACAACATTTTCATTACTGCCAGAAGCAGTAACACTTTTTTCTTGGCAAATGAGATTTATAGCTTCTGGACTTGTGGGAATACACTAGGATCTGTGAAGACTTCCCAGTTCTTCAAAAAGTTTTTAAATTTTAGTAAAATAAAAACATCAATTATTATTGTGCTTTCAAAAGACATTTTTTAAAAGACATTTTGATGCCAGCTTTTATCTACTAAATTTTAACTGTTATTCTTACACTTTTACTCTTATTTTAGTGATGAATTTTCCCACATAGCATTGTTAATAATTTTATGTATAACAGTTATGCTACACTGTCCTTCACCAATGAGTACAAACACCATGAGGATTTGGAACACATGGTTCTTTTGCTAGTAAAGAGGAAAATTCAGCCAAGAAATTTCCCAATGGATCATGGCCAAAATGAACTGCAAGGAACACTGAATTCCCTATTTGATTAACTCCACAGAAATGTCCCATCCGAGTGAATACAAACACATTCATTTCCAAAGTGTGTGGAAACAGCAGGAAAATAGATCAGATTCACTTGAAAGAATTCTAAAGAAAAGTTTTCACATTTACACTCACCATATTTTTCTTAATAGTAAAATAAAGGAAGTACATTTAAATTTTATCACTTAATATGGAAAATATGATTTTCATTATTAATATTTAGTTTAGATATATATAATAGCATTGTGAAGCATGATTTCTCAGGGGTTGGGAACTCCCAGACAATTTTTATTTCTTTGAGTATAAAAATGAAGAAACAAGGGATTCTAAAATTGGCAGTGTTTTAGTTATTTATGTTAAACAACATAAACACAATAACATTATAATGTCTTTATTTGGTGACTAGGTCAGAAGTCTAAATATAAGACCAACTGGTTCCCCATCTTCCTGCTATCTGTATAATAGATGTGTTCCTAGAAAATTCTTTTAAAATGGAACATACTTTTTGTTTTTAAAAGAAGAAAGTCAGTTCTTATTCCATTATTTTTTCAAAAGCAACATTAGTGTTAGTTGGGTAGAGTGAAAATAAGTCCAGTGTCTCAATATCTTGTGATATTGCATTTATTGATCTCAACAATGACAGCAGGCATTTATCACATGTAGTCATATTAGACATTTATTCAGTGATATTTTAGTTCCCTGCCTTCAGGGTCTGAACTCCATTAGCTTAGTTAGCAAATAAAACCTGAGTTAAGTGACCAACCTGAACATTTATGGTACTTTTGTGTGTGTGTGTTAGACAAATACCAAAAAAAAAAAAAAAAAAAAAAAAGGCCAGGGATTTAGCTCAGTGGTTCTGGTGTATGCCTGGCAAGCGCAAAATCCTGAGTTAATTCCCTCCCGAGTACCACATACAACAATCCTGGGTATGGTGGCTCATGCCTATAAACCCAGCACTCAGGAGGCAGAGGTAGGAGGATTGCTGTGAGTTCGAGGCTGGCCTGGGCTATATGGTGAGTTTGTATTCATCATGAGCTAATGTAGAGGTCAGTGACAGTGTGATGTGTGTTAAAATAAGATGGTAGCTGTGTAACTTTAGGAAAACAGCTTTATTTTCTTTATAATCTTAAGAACTACCTCACAAAATCACATGAGAATTAAAGCATGTGTCCCATAATGGCAAACATACTGGCTAGAGCTACCAGCCTGAACTACAAAGTGAGACCCTGTCTCAAAAACAAAACAAAACAACCAAACAAACAAAAGTAACCTCCCCAAAACAAAACACTAAAAAATTCAGTCCTCATTGTCATGAAGTATGCCATTTAACTATGGAGATATAAAAATAGACAAGTTTCTTAAAAATAGGGGTGTTATAACATATAAGTGATATGTATTCCATTAGAACCATGAAGGAGTATTAGGGAACTAAGAGAAAGACTTGCAGGAAGATTTTAAAGAAGTTAAGCTATTGGAAATCTGTCAGAAAACAAACAGGCAAGCAATCATTCTTAATTATCAAGACAAGAGAAGATAAATGGAGAATAAGACAAGATCTCACCTGAAGTTGGAAGATGGTGATTCTTGACACTAGATTTCACCTGGTGGATGAAGGATAAAGACTGAAATGTTAAAGCTTTCAAAGCTGTAGCTAAATGGCGAAGGACTGAAGAGATAAGACTCTGTTTTTCAGTTAATTTTTACCTCCTTATTTTTTCAAGCATCATGTGCAGTTTCTCCTATTCTTTTTCCCTAACATTACTTTTTTTTTTTTGAGACAGAGTCTCACTTTGTAGTTCAGGCTGGCCCTCAGCTCGCTATGTAACCCAGGCAAGCCTCGAACTCAGCAATCCTCCTGCCTCTGCCTCCTGAGAGCTGAAATTACAGGCGTGAGCCACTATGCCCGGCATTGTACTATGTGGTACTGATTGCCAGTGGGTGTGAGCCACCATGCCCAGTATTGTATGTTGTTACTGGGGATCAAACCAGGGACCTTGTGCTTGCTAGGAGATGCTGGAACTACTGAGCTAAATCTCTGGCCCTAACATTACTATTTTTAAACGCTCAGAGGACAAAAAGCCTGGAAGGTCATAGCCTGCTTTTAATCATTGTCTAACAGATAAAATGGTAGAAAGAGGATGAAGATAACCTAATTCTTTTCACAGGAGTTTTATGTCGGTATTAATTTTTCAAGGATATTGAGAAAATTTTGTTTTGTAAAATTTAATATCTTTGAGCAATGGTGAATTATGTGTCTTAAAACTCTTAATATCGCCAGGCATGGTGGCTCATGCCTGTCATCCCAGCGCTCGGGAGGCAGAGACAGGAGGATTGCTGAGTATGAGGCTTGCCTGGGCTACATAGTGCGCTCAGGGCCAGCCTGGTCTACAAAGCGAGACCCTGTCTCAAGAAAAACCACTCTTAATATTAAAAGTATTCCTCAACTGAGTAGCATTGACCTCTTCTGGCAGTGGAATGCTGGTAATTAGGTTTGGATGTATAATTTAGACATTTACTTGAAACTTGCAAATTGATCCTATAATTAGTAACATATTTCAGATGAGAAATTTTTATAATTGCAATTACGGTTTTAGAAGATAAACTGGGAGGTGCACTCAACATATGAAAATAAATAAATAGCTTAGAAATCAGTAAGAATAGACTTTATTTCTCCAGTTCCTTTAGATTCTAGACTTCTACCTAACACTTCTTCTACATTCCCTCTAGATTTCTACATTCACTGGTAATAGTTTCCATACATGGGAATGCAGTTTCTTAGGTGTTATCTTTTAAACCACAGATAATGTTGTGTCAAGTTATATTTTATAGTGAGTCACTGGTACGACTAATGCTGTGAGTAATGTGTCCACCTACATTTCTGTCATGCCCAGCAGAAAGAACAGATTCGGAGTGAGTACATGTGATAGTGCGTTATGTAGGAGAGACACAGGGACGAGGCACCGTGCCTGGTGTCTTTAATGTGCTCATTACCGGGCATCACACGGCATTCACTTATTCGAGGAGCATGTAAAATATATGTCATTTTCAGAGCAATCTTCTAGAAGTTTTAATGAATGTGAGAATACGTTAGATTCAAGTCCCATCTGCAGAGAACTCATAATTCAGTAGAAAGAGTAGGGACATTCAAACAGAATGACAAAACAACTAAACAAAGGTCGGGAAGGGGTCAAGGAGATATGAAAGGTAACAAACATTAATAGTAGTGTTTGTGAGCATTGAATTTTTCATATTCTCAAATTGCACCGTCCCTCAAAGCAATATATCAATTTCTGGAGGGGATGACTAAAAATAGGTAGTTTTCATTTCTTAAGCGGTTCTAATACTGAAGGCTGAAGACCAAAAGGAGAGGAAGCAGAATTCCAGCAAGAGAGAATCTGAGAACAACCTGGAGAAAGGTCGTTTGATGGGTCATGCGGGAGATATTATGAGCTGGCTTTCCTAATCTTGGCTTTGCTCTTCCAGTCAGACCGGCCGAAAGTGTCTTCTGGACCCTCGTGCAGGGGCTGTTAGGGAGAAACCGGCCTCCACTCGCCTGGAGGGAAACTGGAAGGTAGATGTGAAAGGAAAGACACATTCTTGTCGCTGTTGCTGCTGGAAAGCTAGTCAACAATATACTTTCTTGCCGGACGTGGTGGCTCACGCCTGTCATCCCAGCACTCGGGAGGCAGAGGCAGGAGGATTGCTGAGTTCAAGGCTTGCCTGGGCTCCATAGTGAGCTCAGGACCAGCCTGAACTACAAAGCGAGACCCGTCTCAAAAAACCAAAAACAAAACAAACAAACAATATGCTTTCTTTTTCTTTTTTTTTTTTTTTTTT
>PVIC010017980.1:0-32132 GCA_004025085.1 Thryonomys swinderianus
AGAGACAGGAGGATTGCTGAGTTCGAGGCTTGCCTGGACTACATGGTGAGCTCAGAGCCAGCCTGAACTACAAAGTGAGACCCTGTCTCAAAAAAAAAAAAAAAAAGCAGTATTTATACAATTTTTTAAAAGTAGAAGGCAGACATGGTGGTACATTCCTGTAATCTCAGCATTCAAGAGGCTGAGGCAGGAGGATCACTGCAAATTCAAGGCCAGCCTAGGCTACATAATGAGTTCGAAGCCTGCCTGAACTAGACACCAAGACCTTGTCTCAAAAAAAAAAAAAAACACAAAGTAGGAAAAAGCTATAGCTACAGGAAATACTGACTAGTGTCATGAAGACTTAGCTATTAAAAGCTAATAAACTCGGGGCCAGAGATTAAGCTCAGTGGTTCCGGTGCGGTGCCTGCCTCACAAGCACCAGGTCCTGAGTTTGATCCTGGTAACCACATACAATGCTGGGCGTGATGACTCATGCCCACCAACAATCAATACCACATACCAAAGTGCCGGGTGTGGTGGCTCACACCTGTAATCCCAGCACTCGGGAGGCAGAGACAGAAGGATTGCTGAATTCGAGGCTTGCCTGGGCTACATAGTGAGCTCAGAGCCAGCCTGAACTACAAAGCGAGACCCTGTCCCCCAAAAAAAAAAAAAAAAAAGCTAATAAACTCATGATTCATCCTAAGCTACCCAGAAAGAATGTCCTCTTTCATCATATATATTCACTAGCTGTTCACCCTCTACTATATTCTACCAAACTAGATTCCTGCTTCTAGCTTTAAATCAGAAAACAGCAAGAGTATGTGTCTTCAGCATGTTAAAATTTTGGTAATAGGAGAAAGGATTATGCTACATGTGAGACAACAGTGGGTGCTGATGGCTGACTGATTCTAGTTTTAAGCAGGGAGAAGGAGACATAGACTACCTTAGTTGGAATTACCCAATCAGCACTCAAATAGTGACAACTGGGAAATATTCAACTGCACTTACAATGCTCTGAAGGCATTTTACAAATCCCTAGAATTATTCTAAGGTCCCAGAACTCAACATACCAGAATGTCAAAGTATTTGGTAAGACTTGCTATAGTTTCACTCTATCCACTCCCCAAAGTTCATGTGCCAGAAACATAATCCCCAAGCAAAGTGCTGTGACAAGACCATTAGGAGGTCATTAGGTAAAAAGGGCTGTGCCTTCCTGAAACAGATTAATGCTGTCTTTTTTGTTTTGTTTTACTTTTTGAGACCGGGTCTCACTACGGAGTCCAGGCTGCTCCTAAACTTGCAATGATGCTCAACCTCCAGTCTCCTGAGAGCTGGAATTACAGGCAGGTGCCACCACGCCCGGCTCAGTGCTGTCACTGCGAGAGCAGGTTTATTACAAAGTATACAGGTAAGACTTGGCTCCCACCATGCACATACACATCCCTCAGCAAGTGTGCACATTAGCCGTCGGTCATGTTCTCTCCTTCTCTTTGATGCCTTCCGCCATCATAGGCACAATATAAATCTCAAGCCAAATATAAACTTTATAAACTACCCAGCAGTATTATTCTGCTACAGCAGCACAAAACAAGACAAGATCAAATTCACAGTCTGGTAGAAGCGAAGTCCCACCAAGGCAGTAGCAAGGCCTGCCTGCTTCGCGCACTGCTGTCTCCCTAACATTTGCGTGCATGTGCTTAGCGAGCCTGGCTCCCACTCTTAAGCTCGCCTCAGTGAATTTGGGTTTTTGTTGTTTTGTTTTTAGCACATTTGTTTTGAACAAAATCTTATACTTTTATGTGGTGGTCCACATCTATAATCCCAGCTACTTGGGAAACTATGGCAAGACAACCTCAAGTTCCAGGCCAGTCTGGCCAGCTTAGCAAGACTGTCAAAATAAAAAGTAAGAAGGCTAGGAATACAGCTCAGTAGAAGAGTACTTGCCTATCATTTACAGAGCCCTGGATTCAATCCCAGAACACCCCCCTAAAAAAAAGTTATTTTACTTACTTCATTAAATGCTTAAAACCAGAATATCTGACTTGTTTCTCCCTCCTAGATTACCAGCTGTGGTGATTTGCAAAACTAATCCCAATATCATTAACCCCAATTATCAGTAGTGTAACAGCAGAAAAAAAATGTTTTACCTTACAGCCTTCACAAGCATGAACTCCATAGTGGAATCCTGATGCCACATCCCCACAGACTTTACACAGTAGGACCATGCCACTAAATTCTAGAGCACAAACAGACATGAGGTGAAATGCTGGGAAAAACACTTCAAATGTTTTTCTTTCCAACTGATACTTGTTTCATTCAGTTTCCAAGGGCTTTCTTTAAAAAGATTTGTATCTACTTTTATAACATAAGAGAAAAATATCTACAGCCAATTAACAAATCAAAGGAAATCCTGTTTTTTTTAAATAGCTTATGGAACTGCAACAATACCTCAGAGAGTTAGGGAGTTTTTTTTCCTTTTCTTAGTGATTTTAAATATTTGATTTTAAATAATTGGTTTACATCAGATATGCAACCGGAACTAAGAAACACTTCTCTTTGATGAAAATTACAGTTCGAGCAAAGAAACTGATCAACAGTGCAAAGACATATGGGGAAATCAATCAATAAACCAGGCAAAGAAATGTCTCCACAGCCTACTAAATTCATTCAATTCACCTATGGGAGCTAAAAGGACCCACTGCTTCCGGGGCCTCTCTTCCCTCAGTCCTTGTTACCTCCACACTCACTCAGAAGTCCAATCCCACAAGCCATCCCACAGGTTATCCCAACCCTGCTGTTTCTAAATCCCCAATGTTCTCAACCCCAACTTTATCAGAGGAAATTCCTTCTCGCAAGCTAAGACTCTGTTCTAGAAACAAGATTCAGTACTGGGACATGCTAGTACAGAAGAAAGGTAACTGAATAATGTAAATGGCGAAGCAAGGTAAGACAGAGAACAACTACACCTGACAGCTCCTAGGCTATAGCTTCTAAAATCATCGTTGATTCCTTCCCTAAGTACTGATGCGTGACTCCAGAAGGGAGTGCAAATTACATCCAGAAGTACACTGGTCTATCAAATTGAAGGTGGTAAAAAACCCCATCTTCAATTAATTGCAGTGATCTTTAAATTACTAAGGTAACTTACTTGTCACACCACTGTGACTCTTTGTCATCCCTGGAGCACTGGACTTGCTCGTCTTCATAGAACAATCTACTCGATCATTCTTCAGGATGCCTTCTATACTGGAGAGATCACCATTCTTGTGATTACCATTCACGTCAGAATTAGAACTATTTGGAGAGGATGGAACAGAAGAGGAGGAGGACTGGAAACTGTTCTCAGAACCCTCACTGTGGCAAGAGGCTGGGCTAGAGGCTGAGCTGGAAGAACTGATATAGGCAATCACACCTCCTAGAAACCAAGGAAAATCAGACAATTAGATGCAAGACAACATATATGTTTTTATATTTTTTACAAATCTGAAAATATGCATTTACTGAACTGATAACAGTTTCTGGCTTAGAAATAGACTATGGTTAAGGTTTGCTTACAGCCAAAAAGTGAGAAGGCACTCAGGGGGCTGGTTATTCTAAGCAAAACCTGAAGCTTCTCATCTTCTAATCTCCTAAGCAAGCTGAAAAGAACAACCTTGAATTTTTTTTTTTTTTTTGAAGCACTGGGGATTGAACTCAGACCCTTACGTTTGCAAGGTAAGTGTGGTGCCACGGAACCAAATTCCCCAGCCCCTGAGAAACTTTATAGCTTATAACCCATGGCTGTGAAGAGATGTTTCTGGTCCTTTCTTTGCCCCCCTCCATTACACCTTCCTGTGACAATCACAGAAACAATGAGTTTATCACTGGCCTGCCCCAGCACTCAGCTGAAACAGGTTCATCAGGAACAGATGTTAACATCTGGAACTACAGATAGAGTAATTTATCTCAAACAGGGAACTTTTCATAGCTATTGCGCCAAACCTTTTTGTTCTAAGGCTCCCTGAATATAGCTGCTGTCTATCCACTAATCCCTAGCTCAATCCTCTCCACCTCGTTCTGCCACTGGACTCGCAGAGGTTCAACCCTAAGTAGCTCTTCATGGACACAGACTCACTACTTGTTCTTCTGACTCACTACTTACTGAACATAACGGACCTGGAAGGAAGAACACACAGAGTGAAAGGATGCTACTTAACACTTTATGGACCTACACTCACAACATGGTCCACAAGTTCATCAACATCCCACTGTGCATGATTGCGCACACCTATAATTTCAGCACCTAGGAGGCTGAAGCAGGAGAACCACTGAAAGATCAAGGCCGATCTAGGCTACATAGTGAGTTCCAAAATCAAACTTAGAAGAAAGTGCTGATTATTATGAATCCAGTGAAGCTCCAAGTCCTCTTTAGGGGAGCTTAAGCATTTGTTCTAAAGGACAGAATTGAAGATGACTCATCTAGAAGTTGCTAAGTTCTCCCACCAAGACTTTCAACAATGACTTTGGGTTTTTTTGCCATCTATTCTTTCCACTAGACACCAATCTACCGACATGCCTACCAATCTCAGCAAGCTAAATGGGCTAGGTTTCAATTTCCTAGAAGGTAAAAAATACAGAAAAGAGTTCCTCAACTAAAAGAAGTGACATTGTGATGTGACTTGTGTCATCATGTCCCTATTGGATACTATCCATAAAACTACACAATTCTGGGCCAGAGATTTAGCTCAGTGGTTGCCTCACCTGCCTACCAAGCACAAGGTCCCTGGTTTGATCCCCAGTAACCACATATAACAATATCAGGCATGGTGACTCATGCCCACCAGCAATCAGTACCACATACTACAGTGCCGGGTGTATTGTGGTATGCCAGTAATCCCAGCACTCAGGAGGAAGAGTCAGGAGGACTGCTGAGTTCAAGGCTTGCCTGGGCTACATAGTGAGCTCAGGGCCAACCTGAACTAAAAAGAGAGACCCTGTCTCCAAAAAAAGCCTCACAGGGCTGGAGATTTAGCTCAGTGGTTCAGGCGCCTGCCTTGCAAGCGCAAGGTCCTGAGTTCGATCCCCAGTAACCACATACAATGCTGGGCGTGGTGACTCACGCCCACCAGCAAGCAATACCACATACCACAGTGCCAGGCGTGGTGGCTCACGCCTGCAGTCCCAGCACTCGGGAGACAGAGACAGGAGGATTGCTGAGTTCGCGGCGGCTTGCCTGGGCTACAGTGAGCGCAGGGCCAGCCTGAACTACAAAGTGAGACCCTGTCTCAAAAAAAAAAAAAAAAAAAAAAAAAGTCTCACAATTCCATACCACACTTCATCCTCAGAAGAACCCTGCAAACTAACTTCCATTGGCCCATTTTATAGGAGGAATTCAGAGCTCAGACAGGTTAACTGACACAGCAACTACAGAGCAAGGCCAGAATTCAAGGTCAAGGCTGTAGATTAACCCAAATGCAGATTACTGTTTCTTTCTGAGGCCTGCGCCAGCAAGTCACTTTCAATCTCTCTAAACCTGAGGCGATGTCTCCGAAGTGGGCATATCCTCCAGTTATAAAACTGAAATTAAATCCTATAATTGAGAAAGGAGGCTACTTAGTGAGTTCAAGGCCAGTCTGAACTACATAGCAAGACAATCTGAAAAAAACAAAAAAATTTTTTTCAAAACAAAAGAGATTACTGATATGGGTTTTACAAAGTCTTTGTTTTTCAGGCTTTGTTTTGGTTGTTTTGAGAAAGGGTTCTGCTAAGTAGTTCAGGATAGCCTTGAACTCACAGCACTCCTGCTTCTGCCTCCCAAATGCTGGGATTACAAGCATGTGCCACCATGCCCAGCTGCAGACAGTTTTTGACAATAAAGCAAAAAAGATAAAATCCCCAAATTAGCAAGTCTCAACACCTCAACTCCAAAACAGGCAAAATGTACTTCCTGGAGGACTTGAGCTTAAATCAGCTAAGGCAAAATTTTGTCTATTTTTAGCTGAAAGGGACCCTGGCATTAGACTAGGTTCTCAGGCTAGGGTTTACCCAGTGGTCTACTTTAGAGGAGCCCAAAAGCAACACTCACTGTACTCGCTGGGAATCACTGTTCCTGCACACACTGTGGTTTGTTTCTTTGGGTTTTTTTTTCCAAACTAGCACAACTTTCTGAAAAGAATGCTGGACATCGGGCCAGAGATTTAGTTCAGTGTTTCCACTGCCTGCGTGGCAAGCACAAGGTCCTGAGTTCTATCCCCAGTAACCACATACAGTGCTGGGCGTGGTGACTCACACCCACCAGCAATCAATACCACATACCACAGTGCCGGGCGTGGTGGCTCACACCTGTAATCCCAGCACTCGGGAGGCAGAGACAGGAGGATTGCTGAGTTCCAGGCTGGCCTGGGCTACATAGTGAGCCCAGGGCCAGCCTAAACTACAAAATGAGGCCCTGTCTCAAAAAAAAAAAAAAAAAAAAGAATGCTGGACATCAATTCCAAAGTATTTTGTGCTTTGTGGTTTAAATCAAAAACAGTTTTACCACTGAAAAATTTTAGTTTTCTCATCTTAAAAGTGGGTTATGCAACACTCTAGGAGGCTGAAGCAGGAGAGTAAATGTGACGCCAAGCTGGGCAGTATAAAAAAAAAAATTGTGTCATAAACAGCTCACAGGAAGAATAGGTCTATGTAACTGATACTAAACTTTCACCTTTGTCCCGGCTGTCAGGGGTCTGGAGAACAAGGTTCCTTTCCTAAACAGCATTGCAAACCTTCTGGGAAGAAGCCCACGTTAACATGATCAGTACCCCATACAAATATCTAGGATGCTGAGGATCACACAAAAGCACAATAGAGCAGAAATTAACAGATACAACAGCAAAGGTGACAAAATCCAAGTAAAGACTTTTAAGACCATAGAAATTATTAAATGTACCACTTAAGATTATATTTTTAAGTGCTGTGACATACGCTCCAAAAACAACAAAAAAGGGGTACTTTTATCTCCCTGTAAAATGCTAGAAAAAAGCCCTAAAGGTGTAACTTGGGGGGGGGGCGCTTAACTAGCAACAAGGTTTAAAACGAAAAACATAAAATGGGAGCATTACTCCGCCATAAAGAATGGTAAGTTTGAGTCATTTATACTCGAATGGACGTACCTTGAGGACATACTCATAAGTGAAATAAATAAGTCACAGATGTGCAAATACCATAGCTTTTCTCCGGGACAAGAACCTGAATATGTAAATGAGCTCTAGAAGGTGTGATAGATATTGTGAAATAGAAAATACTCAAAGGGAAAAGGGTAGGGGTGAGTAGTAAGGGGAAAGAAAAAATATGATGTTAAGAAAAAAAGAAAGCATATGTATTTAGGGTATGATGTGGTAGGGAGGGTAGGGAATGGGTACAAATGAGTCATGTCATATACGCGACAAATTCCCAATGTGGAACGTGATCGTGATATGTATGTATGTAAATGTACCAATAAAGAATTCAATTTTTTCAGAAAGAAACACTGAACTAGGAGGCTGCAGTGTCCATCCCTTCCCAACAGCTATGACCCCAAACCTGCAACCTGAATGGACCCTTTTAACCACAAAACACAGGATCACTCACAGCTGTGCACACTTTCAAATGGTATGGAGACTAACATTTTTTTATAGCAGAGAACACTGCTCCCCAAATGGAGTCTGTGGTTCTAATCTTGCTCTTGCTCTACAGCTTGCCTAAATTATGTAAGTTCACCTTACTTAGCCTCTCATTTTTAAAACGTGTCAGCAGTACCTTCCTTCACAGAATTATTTTTTGTTTGGTTTTATTGAGATAAGGTTCTCGTTCTGTAGCCCAGTCTGGCCTTCAACTCTTAGAGGTGCTCCTGCCTCAGCCTGAGTGCTGGGATTACAGGTGTGTGCCACTATATACCTACCTGCCTCTTCACACAATTAAGGTGAGTGAATACCTGCAGTGGGCTGGATTTAACTCAGCAGAAACTGCTGATTTGTTACTTGCTGTGGTTATACAGAAGAGTTAGATCAGAATTAATCAAAACTTTTTGTTATTTTTTTTCTTTCACTTTTTAATTTGTCCAGTGGACCCAGTGGTTTTCTCCATAGGTTATTTCCACATTACCTTCAAAATCCTTTACTCTCAATAACTAGATAAGCAGCTTAGTATCTCATTTCTGATTTTTTCCCATTATTTTGCTATTTCTCCAAGTGAAAAATATAACCCTGATTCCTTCCCCTCAACCCCATCAAGTTTAGAAAAACACAGAACACATATTTGAAAACCTAAAAATAAACTATATAGGAATGTTTCCTTTTTTTGTTGTTCGTTTGGGTTTTTTTTGCCACCAAGGACCAAACTTGGAACCTGCCAGGCAGGCACTGTGTTGGTAAGCTAAAACCCCAGTCCTGATTTCCAAATTTTAAAATGTAAAGGATAGGCTCTGCGGTGAAGTATGTACAGTGAGTCACTTTTCAGAAAGCTTAGTATATTCAAAATCCTTCTGAGATGGGTCAGGGTTGTAGGTCAGTGGTTTTATCACCTGCCTCACAAGCACAAGGTCCTAAATTCAATCCTTGTGAGAAAATGTACAATTTCTTGTACAGTTAACTATTTCACATCTGAGCTTGTCAGAGAAAGCAGAGAAAGTGTCATGAATTGTAGAACAGTAAGATTTAATAATCAACGGTTGAACTTGGCAATTAATCCTGACCTACATACATGGAAGGGCCAGAGGTGTCACCTTTGCCCTGAACTTGGCCCCACCCTGGTCAATGTTAACAACTTGAGGTTGAAGGAATTCTTACCAAAGATTCCTCTAACAGATGGCATGGATTTATTTACATACTAAGTACTTATCACAGCCTTGAACTTGTGGCTAAACAAATGAAAATTTAAGGGTGAAAACTGCAAATTCCTACACTTCAGGTCCAACAATTATATACACAATGGATAAAATACAGTTTCACAGTAGATCACATGAAGAAATCCTAGTTGATTGCATCATTACTATGAGTCAGCAAATTAATACACAAAACCAAACCACTGTGCCTGACAATTCATTTACACGAGTCCAAAGCAAAGAGGGCAACTGAAACTTGGCAAATGTCCAACCACTTCCACTGAAGCCTATTTACTTCTGAGCATTACACCCAAAGGGTAGAATAAAATAAGTATAAGAATTGTAACGGAAAAATAAACAGGACAAGGGAGAAGTTTTCAACGGTCTCCCAGAAGAACTTTTGTAATTTATAGCCCCTAAAGTTAAACTCAGTGATCATAGCAGTGTGGTACTCACGTGTGTAAACCCGGCAAATCTGAGGCCAGCCTGGGCTACTGAACGAGTTCCAGGCCAGCCTGAACGTCACAAAAATTAATCACGTTCGCTGGGCATGGTGGCTCACGCCTGTAACCCCAGCACTCGGGAGGCAGAGGCAGGAGGATTGCTGAGTTCGAGGCTTGCCTGGGCTACGTAGTGAGCTCAGGACCAGCCTGAACTACAAAGCGAGACCCTGTCTCCAAAAAAAAAAAAAGGAAAGAAAAGAAATTAATCACGTTCCAGGAAGGCACACATGAAAACATCTACCAACATGAGCCAGCCCACGTTAGGAAGCCACAGGGCTGAGTTACAAAGAGCTGAACTTCATAACTTCTAAATTTCTATCGCGTAAAAACCCTACTTGGATGACAGTTTCCAACTATTTTTAAATACTTTCAAAGGCTAAACATGCCCCCGGATAAACAAACTCAAAAAGAAAAGTCTTTGCTTTTACTGCTACCAAGGCGTGATTTTTAGAAGCGCACAGAACTCAAATAGCAAACAGAACTGGCTGCTTCTGCAACCTCATGTGCTTCAGGTTTAAGGTTATCACTTGTCTGGAACAGAAGAAAAGGCGACAGAGTGCGTAGCAAACAGGAAATGTAAGGGATTTTTAAAATATCTTTATCAGGTTTAGGAAAAATTAAACTCAAAGGTTTTATCTTTAAGTGAAAAATGACTTTTAAACAAGGTCTGAGAGTCACCTATGATCACCTGAGTCATCTCTACCATAGCTACAGTGTGACCTGTTTATAGTAAAATCCCCGCCCAAAGGTGACTCCGAGCTGTTAAAAATCTGTCAATGTGTAACTTCAGCCAAGAGGAAACTTGTCGGGGGTCGCCATCGAGGCAGCCTCTTCAGGAACGGTGCTGCCCTCCCGGGGCGCCGGAGCCAGCTGCCCCGAGGATTCCCGTCGGGGAAGCCCCACGCTGCGCCCAGGCTCTGGCTCGGGTGTGCCGCGCCCTCGCCCCGCATCCCTTCCTTCTTCAGGATCCGCAAGGTCTGCGGCTGCACCACCCCTGCTCGGGTCCGGGCGTCCGGGTCACCTCCCGGCCGGGGCGGCAGCCAGCGCAGTGCGGCGCGGGTGTACGCCTGGGGCCGCCCCGCCGCGGGGCTCCGGGGACGCGCACGCGCGGCCTCCTCCGCAATGTGCAACCCCGCGGGGGAGGCGGGAATCGCGGCCACGTCACGGCCCAGAGAGTTCCGACGGGGCGGGGCCTCCCGGGAGGCTGCGGCGCTCCCCGTCAACGCGCGCACATGCACGCGCGCGCGCGCGCCCGCCCCCACGTATCCCTGCGGCCCCGGGGAATGTGGGTCACAGAGCCGGGCGGCCTCACGTGTCCCCGCCCGCCGCCGCCGCCTCAGAACCCATTATGTAATGCCGCGTCACACGCCCGCCCAGCCAACCGGCGCCCGCGCGCCGCCGAACGTAAACACAACGCGCACGTGGCTCGCGCGGCCCGGCCATGTGAGGGGGGGGCGGGCCGGGCGCTGCCGGGCCGCGCTGCAGTGTTGCGGGGAGCCGACAGGGCCGGCGCGGGGCGGCCTGGGGGTCCCCGGGAGCCGGGCCCGGGCGGACACGCCGCGCTCAGCAGCCCACCCCGCCGGCCCTGCGGACATCCTGGCCGCCGCCCCCGAAACGCCCCTTGGCTCCCTCAGCCGCAGCCCAGCTCTTACCCGCATTCACCTCCATGGTGCCCCCCGGGATCCGGCCGAGGCCGCCCGTTGCCCGCCTCAGCGCCGCACCGCCCCGGGCCGGAGGCGGCTGTGGTCGCGGGGCGCCCTCATGGGCTGGGCGGGGCGGGCGGGCGGGACCCAGGCCCCGCAGCCGGGCGCGGGCTGCAGGGGCGGGCGGCGGCGGCCGGCGCACGGCGCTCCTCGCGGGGGTCCCTGACAACAAAAGCGGCGGCGCGGCGGCTTCCTGCAGCCAGCGCACCGCGGCGGCAAGGGCGGCTGACGGGGAGGGCAGCGCGACCATGTGACCCGCGCACACACCCCCTCCCTCCGCCCGCCCCGCGCCGCCCTCCCGCCCGCCAGGCCGCTGCGGCGACTCCGCCTCCCGCCTCCTCCGCGCTTTCCTCCGTCCCCGCCGCGCTGCCCTCTGCGCGCCCCTCCTCCGGCCCTGCTTTTCCGCCCGGAGGCCGAAACCCTGCGCGTGCCCGCCTCGGCCGCGCCGCCTGGTGACTCCGCGGGCCGCCCGACGCCCTGCGTCGCCCAACCCTTGACCGCCCCAGTGTCCTGCTTTCCGGCTCGGCCGCTAGACGCGGGGCTCCCTTTACGCACCGGGGCGTTTTCATCAAATGTCATGGTTTAAATCTGGGCTTTGGTAATTCCCAAATTGGCTGTGCAAGCGGAGACCTCTCAGGTTTCCAGATTGCCGCAACCAGCATCCCATTTGAATGCCCCCGTTACATCGCAATTTAAGGTGTGCGTAGCTGTACATGTGTGCCAGAATTCCACTAATGTGCCTTTAAGATTTCTGCGTTTCATAGTGTATGTAAATTTCTTATCCGAAGAATAATAGAAACTTCAGATGTGTACTTAGACGAATTGAGAACGCACTACGGTGCCCGTTGAGGTCTGTGGTTCAGATGCACTACAAAATTATACCGGCTGGTAGAGGAATGACTGGATGGATCCTGAGGTGCAGATTTTGGGTGGGGGTACATGGTATTCACTTCAGTTCATACTGGTTTGCTTTGAGGGATTTTCCAATGCAGAATAGATGAGGCCCATGCCTCATAAAAGATACACGTGCCACACTTTCCGTCCCCCGTGTACCCATCTACAAGTGCTGTCACCATACCCATCTTGACTTTTACTAAGTCCGCCCGTGCCTGAAGCCAGCAAATTAGGTTTCTAACATTCTCATTGCCTTTAACACCCTACTCATCCCGTTAACAAATCTGAACTGTGGAACCGCCAGAACGTTTCCAACCTCCCCGCTCAGCACAGCGTGCTGTAACTGTCTAAAGCGAGCCCTCAGCTTCTGCAGTTCCCCAACTGGGAGGCTGCTTCGTGCTTCCGCCTACACTCTCTTCTTGCTAGCAATCGTGTGTTTAAAAAATGTCAGTGACGTCTGATTACTCTGCTTAAAACCCTCCAGTGGCTTCCTGTTACTCTTTTTTAAAAGACCCACCGACTTCTAAACTGCGTAGCGGTCTAACTGTGGGCCTACTTCCCGCCTCAGGCTCTCTGGCCACCCGAAAGCCCTGTAAATGCAGTTCTCTAACCCAGTGTCACCTCCAGCGCTGCCGATTCGGGAGTTTCCCAGGCTACGCTTTGTGTCGTGATTCTTCAATTTAGGTATCAGCCACCACCTAATTCCACACTGGCAAAATGAAGTAACAGGAACTAGAAGGCAGGAAATTCACAGAAGTGCACACTACTCTGAAAAGGCTCCACACCATATGATATCAAGTGGAGATTGTAGGAAATGCAAACCATTGGCAGAAGAAAGACCAGTGACGGCTAGGTGTCAGCAGATGCAGAGCACAGTGAAGCTGCGGTGTGCGGAAAGCTTCTGTCAAACGCTAGAACACTGATACCTGCGAAAGCCCTGGAATGTACCACGCCGGAAGCGAACCCTGTTGTTAACCGTGGCTGAGGATGATGTCACTGTATGTTCATAGATGACGAGAAAGGCACCAGGCAGGATATCAAGAGTGAGGCTGTGGCATCTCTTAGTGGAGAAGTGTCTTGGTCATTTCTTAGTGTGTCTTAGATGTGTCTGCTTTGTTAGTTTTCTCAAAGCCCTAAATTTTTACCTTACTGATTCACTAGATTTACTTTAAATTTCACTAGCTTCTGGTCTTTAATTTGATCTCTATCATTCCATTCTCCTATAATCTGATGGGGGGGAGGTTGTTTTTGTTTTTGAGACAGAGCCTCACTTTGTAGTTCAGGCTGGCCCTGAGCTCACTATGTGGCCCAGGCAAGCCTTGAACTCAGCAATCTTCCTGCCTCTACCTCCCGAGTGCTGGGATTACAGGCATGAACCACCACATCCAGCATTGCTGTATGTCATTACTGGGGATTGAATTCGAAACCCTGTGCTTGCAAGGCAGACACTGGAACCACTAAGCTAACTCCCTGGCCCTTTTGCTTATTTTTTTGCCAGTGCTGAGGTAAGGTAGGCAAGCACTCCCCCACTTAGGCATATCCACTGCTCTCTTTACTTCTTCATCTGAACATTTATTTCATATTTATTTCTTATTTATAAGTAAGGAAACTTCCCTGATACAATTGCTTTGCTCATTCGCAACTATTTTAGGAAAAAACTGCAGTATGACAAACCATCCTGTAACTCAGTGGTCTAAAATAATAGTAGTTGGGAAAGGGGTGGTGACTAGTGGTCAGTGGTGGAGCATTTGCCCAGCATGTGCAAGGCTTTGGGTTCAATTCCTAGCAGTGCAAAAAAAAAAAAAAAAAAGGCCAGTGATTTAGCTCAATGGTTCCAGCTCCTGCCTCACAAGCGCAAGGTCCTGAATTCGATCCCTGGTAACCACAAACAATGCTGGGCGTGGTGATACGCCCACCAGCAATCGTACCACATACCACTGTGCCAGGCATGGTGGCTCACACCTGTAATCCCAGCACTTGGGAGGCAGAGACAGGAGGATTGCTGAGTTCCAGGCTTGCCTGGACTACATAGTGAGCTGAGGGCCAGTCTGAACTACAAAGCGAGACCCTGTCTCAAAAAAACAAGCAAAACAAAACAAAACAATACCCAGTGTGGTGACTCATGCCCATTGGCAATCAGTACCACATACCACAAATGCCGGGCTTGGTGGCTCAAGCCTGTAATCCCAGCATTTGGGATGCAGAGGCAGGAGGATTGCTTAGTTCCATGTTTGCCTGGGCCACATAGTGAGCTCAGGGCCAGCCTGAAAATACAAAGCGAGACCCTGTCTCAAAAAAAAAAAAAGGAAAAGGAAATAACAGCAATTATTTCATTATCTTTGATGATTTCTGGGCATCAGGAATTTGGGAGCTTCTCCCTGAGTGTTTCCGCGTCAGCCTCTCCTGGCAACCAGACAGTAGGTGGAGCTGCACCAGCAGGGGCTTCAGCTATCGCAGGGCTTCCGTGAGCAGGCTGCCCAGGGCCTGCACCGGCTCCCTCTCAGGATGGCAGCCTCCAAGCAGTCAGACTGCTGTCGAGGCGGCACAGGGCTGCGTGAGACAGGGCAGAAGGTGCATTGCTTTTGCCCATCACGCCTCAGAAGTCTGTGGCATTGATCTATTGTATTTCTGGTTACAAGGAAATCACAAGCACAGTCAGGTAGGGGATATAAATCTCATTTTTCATAAATGGTAGGTGAGAGCTGTATTTTGAATAGTGTACAAGACAGAATATATTAGTGCAAGCATTATTGTTCAAACGGAAGACAATGTAGAAGAATCGCACACAGTCCACTGGACCTGAGGGCCACACTGCAGGTTAAAGCCTTAAAAAGAAGATGCACCTGTCACGATAAGCACTCTTCTTCACCTGGCAGTATTTCCTGTGTGTGAACATAAGAAGGAGTGCTGCAGAGAAAGGAATGTGAGCAGGTAGAAAAGGAGAACCCGGGAAGACCTCTACTTCCCAGAAGCTCCACAGAATGGTTCTGTTTGACTTGTGTCTCAGGGCTGGTGATTACAGCCTCACACGGTCTGGGCAAATACTGTGCTGTACCACTGAGCCAAGCCCCAGCCTCAGCCGCAGCCCCACCATTCTGTTCTTGAGTTCGTTCTTTCTATGAAACTCAATTCAGGTCAGTAGAATGACGTTGCACATACAGACCAGCTCTTGTTTCCTCGAGTCCTTTATTGTTCAAGCTCAGCAGTATACCTTAGGATGGGACTGCTCATTGAGAGGAGAAACTAGTAGGAAAATGGGTTATGTCCACGTGCAGTGAGTGCAAACTATACATTGCATTAAAAATCTTATAATCCACAATAGAAACCATCTGACCAATATGCCTCATTAAGTAGTTTTTTAAACATACCTAATGCAATTTGGAAACTCTAGTTGAATGTTTTAAGTGCACCACTGATCTAATAATATAGCAGCCAGACAAGGTAGTGTGTGTACCATAGTCTGTAATCTTAGCACTCAAGAACCTGAGGCAGGAAGATTGTGAGTTTTGAGGCCCAGCTGGACTACATACCAAACTCAAGGCCAGCCTGGACTATGTAGCCAGAACCCTACTTCAAAAAACAAAAAAATTAAAATATGGCATACTGGTCAGGATTTAGCTCAGTGGTTCCAGCATCTCCCTGGCAACAGCAAGGTCCCAAATTTGATCCCCAGTACCACATACCACAGTGCTGAGCATGGTGGCTCATGCCTATAATCCCAGCACTCGGGAGGTAGAGGCAAGAGGATTGCTGTGAGTCCGAGGCTTGCCTGGGTTACATAGTTCAGGGCCAGCCTGAATAACAAACTGAGACTTTCTCAAAAAATATATATTTATATATTAATATATATTATATATATTTATATATGTGTGTGTGATATATAGCATATTAAAACCGGGCATGGTACTGCACACCTGCAAGTACTCTGAAAGACAAGATATTTACAGTTTGAGACCAGCCTGGGTAACTTAGTGACTTAGGGAGACCCTCTCTCAAAATAAAGAAAAAGGGCTGGGACTGTAACTTAGTGTGAAAGCCCTGGGTTCAGTCCTCCGTACCAGGGCGGGGGGGGCACTAAACAAGGATTAAAAAAATAAGAAATAGAGTGACAGTGTTATGTAACAGTCCAATAAGCATATTACAAGAAATGACCGGTGATCTTCAATATTTTCTATCACAGTTTGAAAAGAAATTATTCAATATTTATCTGGTGGGGGGTAGATAAAATAAAAACATCAAGCACAAAAGTCAACTCTAACAATATTGCATGCAGTCTAGCTAACAGAACAATGCACATTGCTGACACCAATTTTCCCATCTAATCTTCCTACGTATTACTTTTTGGTTTTGTTTTTTTGTTTTTTTGTTTTTTTGTTTTTTGTTTTTTTTGGTATCTGACATCAAATTCAGGACCTTGCACTTGCCAGGCAGGTGCAGCACCACTGAGTACCTAAGAACCCTTCTCAGCAATAGAATCTCTCCTATTGTGTCTTCAGTAACTGACAGGTCTCCAGAGCATTTTACCGCCAACACCAGTTTTCAAGCTCCACCTGAGACCAATGAATCAGCTGTCTGGGGGTAGGGCCAACAGCCTGGTTTTTGTTCTTGTTTTTGTTGGAGATAGGGTCTTACTTTGTAACTCAAAAACTATAGAAACGATCCCTGAAAGTATAACCTTGTGCTTTATAGTTCAGATTGGCCCTGAGCTCACTATGTAGCGCAGACAAGCCTCGACCTCACCACAATCCTCTTGCCTCTGCCTTCTGAGTGCTGGGATGACAGGCATGAACCATCACATCCTGCACTGAAAAAAAAAAAAATCCCTTTGGGAGAAGCCAACGGAGGCCACAGCTTATTCTTACCTCTTGAACATCATCCTGGGTAAAGGGATGACAACAGAGAAACACAGGAAGGCCACCAGTGACACTCAGAGCTGTTATCCTTATCCTAGAGCTGTGGTGGCAAACCTGTGGCACGCATGCTGCAGTGGTCTGTTTGTTATCACTGAAAACTCTAAAAGGATCACCATCCTTAGTCTAGACTGTCTACTTGATAATGATACTTGAGAAAATATTTGTCTTCCTTAGAGACCTCCAAACTAAGAAAAAATGAACAGTTTTTTAGTTTTCCTGTAGAACAGCAACTGCACTTAGATAAATTGATGTACTTCAATGCTCAGATCAAAGTGTCTATTTATCTTTTCCAATCTAGATGTCTCATTACTTTTTTGAAGTTTTATCACAACTTCTGTCCTGTGTCACGTTTTTGTCTTCATTTCTGAAGAAAAACAGCTGAGTGCTGATTCATTTTATAATTTCTTGAGCACCTACATTGTGTCATCTCTGAGGTCTGAAAAGGTGTGAGCTTTTATGTGTGCGGGTGTGTGGTACCAGGGCTCTAACTCACAACTTTGCACTTGCACGGGAGGCATGGTGCCACTAAGCTAAATTCCTGATCCTAAGCTTTGAGCCTTGACTATTGGATTTTGCACACTGAACAAATTCATAAACTTTCTCTCTGGTATAGATTCTCTGAAGATTAATAAGGCTTGGTGAAGCCCAGTAAGCTCACTGCTTGAATCTTTGTCCAAAAACTTCCGGGTCAGAGAGATGGTTCTGCACTATCCACAATCCGTCCTCAACATCAGGCTCCTCCCCCTGCTTCCCTCTCAGTACCTTTCCCTCATCATCTGGAGTTGGGCTGAGATGTACTGAATCTTTTTCACTCACCCGTGTAGATGTCCTGATTTATAATACTAACATAATATAGTGTTTTGACTTGGTTTTGGTTGTTTGTTTGATGTACTGAATTATCTTTAATATGTTTTAAAATAGCAAATCCAAAAATTTGACCAAGGTGTGGTGGTTCATACCTGTAATCCCAGCACTCGGACGCAGAAGCAGGAGGATTGCTGAGTAAGGCTTGCCTGGGCTACATAGTGAGTTCAGGGCCAGCCTGAACTACAAAGTGAGACTCTGTCTCAAAAAAAAATAAAATTGAGATGATTTAGTTTTGATCTGTTTTTGGTTTTTCAGAGCTTCCCACAGAAACAGCTTTCTTTCATGGATTTATTTCCCTAAGCCCATCTGTGTTACTAAATTTTGCAGATATTTTCCTTTTGTCAATATTTAATACTATTATTTTTGAGTCAGCAACAAATCTTACCATGTGTAGTTTTAGCCACTGTCAGTTATATTTTTACCCTGATATTCATTGTGAAGTTCATGTCTTTAGGAAGGGTAATAGTTTCTGCTTCTTTTTTTTTTTTTTCCAGAGGCTGCTTCAAACTCAAGGCAATCCTAGCTCAGCTTCCACAGTGCTGGGATTACAGTGTGTACCATCATGCCTGTCTGGTTTCTGCTTTTTAAATCTAACTTATGGAAAAAATGTGAGAAATACCTTTCAGATATTTCACAGTTGATATAAAATTCCTGACTGGGCTGCTGCATTGTTGAGCCAGTTCTGTTAGCCACTTTCCCCAACTCATCCCAAGTATCCACACTAAGACCAGGTCAAATCTCTTACTTTGTAAGAATTAAATAATTGCAGGGACCAGGTTATGTTTGTCATTTGGCATTTTCAGTACGTGCTGCATGCCAGGCCCTGTGTTAACCCATTAGGGATAAGATGATGCTACTTCTGCCCTCAGAGATCTAAGCCTTCTGTTGAGGGAAAGAAGTATCAGAAGTGTTTATGATTTGCTCCCTAATGGTTGAGTTACATATTTTAATCTTCTAGTAAAATAAGCACTTAAGATTTTGCTTGTAGGCAGATAATTACAATGCATCTCCCCTTTCCTCACATCATGGGTTCACCTCAGAGTCTTTCTCCTTCTAAAAATGACCACAGTCTCTCTATTGGTCTCTGTCTTCGCACTGGCCCCCAAGAAGCCATTCCAGTGAGTCTTTTAAAAATTTAAATGAAATTATGTGGGGTTTTGCTTTGTTCTGTTTGCAACAGGGTCTTGCTTTGTAGAGCAGGCTGGCCCTGAGCTCACTGTGTAGCCCAGGCAAACCTCAAACTCACCAATCCTCCCACCTCTGCCTCCTGAATGCTGGGATTACAGGCATGAGCCACCACACCCAGCATTGTGGTGTTGGTACTGATTGCTCATGGGCGTGAGTCACCATGCCTGATATTGTGTATGTGGTTTCATGGGATTGATCCAAGGACCTTGCGCTTTCTAGGCAGGCATTGGAACCACTGAGCTAAATCTCCAGCCCAAATTATATCATTTCTATGCTAAACTGTTAACTTCACATAGAACAAAATCCAGGGTCTCTTCCCCGTGTAGAAAGCCCCACATGCGCCAGTCCTTCCCTCTGTCTCCATGCTCATCTCCTTCCTCTTTACTGATAACCCTCAGTCCTGCTTCCTGGGCCTCTGCTCCTGTCCCCACCTCCTCCTTGTTCCCAGACAGGGGTTTCCCACGCACTGTCCCTTCTGTCTGGAATGTTTTTGCCTTGCACTCTCACGGGGCTGCTGCTCCTCTCCCCTCCCCTCCCCTCCCCTTCTCCCTTTTCCTCTTTCTTTACTGGGAATTTAACCCAGGGCCTCTGCACTGAGTTACATCCCTAGCTCCTCTTTCCCATTTTTTTTTAACATTTCATTTTCACACAGGGTCTCCTTAAGTCACTAAATCACTCAGGCTGAGTTTAAACTTGCAGCCCCTCTCTCTCAGCTACCAGACTATTGGGACTACAGTTGCAGACCGTGACACCAGTGTGACTGGCTCCTTATCCTTCACATTTTATGTTTTGTTTTCTTCTGGAATCATGCCACATTGAACATAGAGATTCAGGTAAGCATGAAGCAGTCTGGAAAAGGCTAGAGCAACCATTGCTGCTTTGGAAATGGAAGGGGCCATGGGCAAAGGAACATAGGCTCCTCCGAAAGAGGCAAGAAGTGGGTTCCTCTCTGTGGAACATAGCCCTATCTATGCCTTCGTTTTAGCTTAGTGAGATCTCATTCAGGTCTTCTGACCTGCTGGACTATAAACTCATCAATTCGTGTTGTACTTGGTTATAGCAAATATTGAGTACAAATAAGACACAGAAGTCACTCAGGTAAGATGAGGTGAAGAGAAGCAAAGCTTGTAACTAGTTTAGGTACTGGCATATAGTTCCAATCTCTTGGAATGCTGGTTTCATACATGTCACTGTTGTTTATGTAACATCTTAGGAACAAACTGAAAACCTCAAAACTCTTCGAGATCACCTGGAAGACAAAAGGGGAAAGAAGAAGTGAGTTAGATTTAATGGATCTGCTAAGCATTCTCTATCACTTTACCTTGAGGTTCTGTTAGGATTTAAAAATAATTTACTACATGAATCCCTTAAACAATCTACAGATTTGAAAAAAAAAAAGAACTACTAGATAATAATCTTCCGATATTCTCAGAAAGTATCTTTTATGAAGAGAGCACAAGTGGATGCCTTCATTTTGAGGATGAGGGTATTTCTCTGAAGGTTTTCTCTCCCCAGGAAGATGGGCAAGCTGTGAATAATCACCATGATGGTTAACATTAATTTTTTTCAGAGTTGGTCCTTGTGGATCAACCAGATCACTTTCTTTTGCCTTATAAATTCAGCTGAAATAGTTCCTGCTGACCCAGAAGTGCTGGCTACATGCCCAGAAGTGCCACCCCTGCAGGCACTGTATAATGAGGCAGTCCACAGGGCTGAGCTCAGCATCAATAAAAATTCAAGCTGGGACTTAAATTTATAACACATTTGCGGGATGAAAGCAAAAAAGCCAGAGGAACCACAACAGAGTGACATCATAATCACTCAAAGACCTGGTATCGCAAGAGAACTGTCATCATGACAACAGGGCCCACGGCTGTCTACATGCATATTTCCTTCTTTAGTCCCATGACAAAAACATAAGAACACAACTTTGCTTGATGTTTGGCTTCTGGTTTACTTGGAATGTTTTGTTTAAGGATGAGGGAAGGTGAAAAAATGTTGAGATGTTCTTTGTAAGAAAAGAAGTTAGTATTATACAATAAAGAAAGGAAGGACCACACACACAAATGATAAATCCACACACGCACCTTGACAATTTCTTTCACCCAAATATAAAATTCAGTTCATTATTGTCATTCTTTAATGAACTACATTATAAATCTTTCTTAAGCATTTACCTAATACATAATTTATAATACATAAACTTAGGGCCAGGTGTTGTAGCTCAGTGATAGAGTGTGGTTTAGCATGTTTGAGGTCCAGGGTTTGATTCCCAGCACCAAAATAAACAAATAAATAAAGTAAATTTTAGTTATGTGTTTTTGGTGGTGCTGGAACTTGAACCTATATGCTGAGCCAACAATCTACCATTGAGAAACCCTGCTAGATGGTGTGCAAATTTTCAAAGGCCCAAAATTTCATTTTCATAAAAATATGCATAACACTACTAGTATATACCATGTGAACTCTTATAACACATGACTTAGCAGAAAAAGGAAGCATTATAGAGTGAAACTAGAAAATTTCTATTTTAGAATTTTAAGCATTGTGGTTACATTCATGACTGCAGCTACTATAGATTCCCCTTCAAATTAAGAATGTATACTAGATGGGCTGGAAATTTAGCTCAGTGGTTCTGGCACCTGCCTCACAAGTGCAAGGCCCTGAGCTCAATCCTTGGTAACCACATACAATGCTGGACATGTTGACTCACGCCGGCCAGCTATCAATACCACATGCCACAGTGGCCGGCATGGTGGCTCACACCTGTAATCCCACCGGTAGTCAGTACCATATACCACAATCCCAGGCATGGTGGCTCACACCTGTAATCCCAGTACTTGGGAGGCAGAGGCAGGAGGATTGCTGAGTTCAAGGCTTGCCTGGGCTACATAGTGAGCTCAGGGCCAGCCTGAAATACAAAGGGAGACCCTGTCTCAAAAAAAAAAAAAAAAAAACAAGAAGAGAAAAAAAGGCTGTGGACATAGCTCAGTGTGCAGGTCTTACGTTCAGTCCCTAGTACTACAAAAGAAAGCAAATTTATAAATCAATTTATAAGTGGCAGAAACACTTATGCATCAATACTCTGTGCTTGTCACAGGGTTAATAAAAACAAATTCTCTGTGACAGCTTATGCATGAACTCCAGGTCTTAGTTACTTACTTTTCTCTTTGCTGTGACAAAATACCTATGCTGAGTCACAGTTTTGGGAAAATGCTGAGTCATGCTTTTAAGAAAATGCTGTTTTTCAGTCGCGAAAATGCTGAGTCATACTTTCACAAAAATGCCAAGTCACGGTTTCGTGAAAATGCTGAATCTTGGTATCGGGAAAATGCTGAGTCATGGTTTTGTGAAAATGATGAGTCGGGGGTATAGGGAAAATGCTGAGTCACGATTTATGAAAATGCTGACTCATGGTATCAGGAAAATGCAGAGTCATGGTTTTGGGAAAATGCGGAGTCCTGGTTGGGGAAAATGCTGAGTCATGATTTATGAAACTGCTGAGCCATGGTTTCAGGAAAATGCTGAGTCATGCGTGAACATGCGGGGTTATGCTTTTGCTAAAATGCTGAGTCACGATTTAAGAAAATGCTCAGTCATGGTTTCAGGAAAATGCTGACTCATGGTATCGGGAAAATGCTGAGTCACGATTTTCGAAAATGCTGAGTCATGGTTTCAGGAAAATGCTGGGTCATGGGTTTGCGAATTTGCTGAGTCATGGGTTCGCGAATTTGCTGAATCACTGTTTCACGAATTTGCTGAGTCACGATTTCTGAAAATACTGTCATGATTTCAAAAATGCTGAATCACGGTTTTGCGAATTTGCTGAGTCACCATTTCCGAAAATGCCGAGCCACGATTTCCAAAAATGCTGAGTCATAGTTTTCAAAATTGCTGTGTCACGGGTTTGCGAATTTGCTGAGTCACGGTTTCATGAATTTGCTGAGTCATGATTTCAGGAAAATGCTGAGTCACAGTTTCGGGAAAATGCTGAGCCATGATTTCCGAAAATGCTGTCACGGTTTTGCGAAATTGCTGAGTCATGGTTTCACAAAATTGCTGAGTCATGGTTTCGCGAATTTGCCAAGTCACGATTTCCAAAATTGCTGAGTCATGGTTTCGGGAAAAAGCTGAGTCAACCACAGTCCAAAAGTATTAATAAATATTTCAGTAATTACCATTTCACATCTCAAAAACTTTCATTATAGTAACCTGTTATAATTGTCCTAGGTTTTATTATTAGTCACTATTAGTAAGTAAGAATCTGGGTTTAACTTATAAATTAAACCTTATTATATGTATGTGTGGTATAAGGAAAAGCATAGTACACAGCATACGGGGTTTGGCAAGAGCCAGTTTTGGGCATCCACGGGATGCTGTGGAAGGGGATTAGCTCATTTGGATGGAGTATGCTTGGCCTGTGTTTGACCCACATCCACCTGGTGATTAATAGGTACCTATCAATTTAAAATTCCTGAATCATCTCTACCGGGTACACCAATTGGCAGGATCAAAGCCAGCGATGGTGATGTAGGAAAAAATGCCAAAATGGTCTATAGTATCACAGACGGTGAGGGGCTGGATATGTTTGATGTCATCATTGACCAGGCAACCGAGGAAGGGATTATAACCGTCGGAAAGGTAATGCTATTTCTTCAGTACCATCCCAGTAAACACACTGTTCTCTGATCCATTTTCAGGTTACCAGGGGCAATTCACATCACACATAAACATTTCCTTTAGTTTCTTATTCTACCAATTTTTTTGTCTTTAAAATTTCAGTTGTAATTAGACCCATATCTATGGGTTGGTCTTTAAAGCCCCCAAAATAATATTATAGATTCATTCATTCTATACTTTCTATAGATTTTTTTAACCGAAGTAAATTATGTAACCAAAATGACATGTTAAAACACGTGAACTGAATAACATGAATGGACAGTGGGTAAACAGGCCACGTTGGACACCACTCCAAATCCAGCGGGTATGACAGCACTTCAAAGAGTCTCTGCTCTCCTAGAAGTTGCAGGCCCAAGACAAAGGGAGGCCAGAAGCAAGTGAATAAATGCACAAATGTGTAACTGTGTGTTGTGATATCCGCTTTAAAATGAAAAGGGTAATGTAAGGGGTTATTGAGATTACCTGGATTAGAAAGAAAAGATATATAAAGATCACAAGTTTAAATAATACAAATCTCCTGTGGCTTTTAGCCACTTTCTGAAATGCAATGATAGTAAATCTTTTCTGTGCTGAACTCTTCTTTTCACCAATGTACTTATGCATCATCTCACCAACAAAATTTTCTAGTACCAAAAGTGTTACAACAAAGTGTGACAAATGCTAAAAAACAATAATAAATTTGGTGCCTTAAGGCTAAAAATGTTCATTGTAGTTAATGTTTTAATGACTTCTACTTTATCATATATAGTTTGATATTTTCTCCCTTCTTTAGTACATTGTTATATTTTCTGGTAAGTCTACGCTTAAGTGGGTGTAAATAACAAGAAAAACTTTCCTCTTAGGAACACATCTTAATATCTGGAAACATAATAAAACATGTTTTAGTGACATTCAAACCAATGTTTTAGATCATAAGTAATTGGGGAACCCATTAGTGTGCATTAACCTTTTTAATTTTCTTGGTGCTTTATCAGATTCAAATTAAAATTTCGCCTGGCCAACTAAGTGACAGTCACTAACATCTTGATTGATTCTGTTTCTAGTGAGCCTTGTTGTATTATTATCTAGAAGTAGAAGTCAGTAATAAGCACTTGGATTCACTGCATCCCCCAAAACAAAGACTCTTCCTAAGGATCCTTGACAACTATAATCATTCCTTTCTCTGGCAAATAAAAAAAACCAATTCCCTTATCAGGATGCATTCACCTTATCAGCAATACATTCCCTTATCAGCAATGCATTCACCACTTTGCTTTTGATTCCAGACAACACGGTAGGAATCTTGACTCGGAAAAATGGCTATAATAGATATAAGATGAGCACCTATCTCCTGCCTGTGGTCATTTTGGACAACTACCCAGTTCAAAGCAGCACTGGGACATTGATTGTCCGGGTCTGTGCATGTGACCACCATGGGAACATGTAGTCCTGCCATGCGGAAGCCCTCATCCACCCCACAGGACTGAGCACAGGGGCTCTGGTGGCCATCCTCCTGTGCATCGTGATCCTACTAGGTAAACTGCTTCTCCCCGCATCCTATCTCTCCTTGGTGAGGGGCACATACAGTCACTGTGACACTCTAGATTTTTTTCGCCTCCCCCATTAAGGTATACAGCCTGATTTAGGTGAGTAGAGAAATATGCTGAGAATCTGTGTTATTCAAACATGAACTCGTTTTTGCTTGAAAATGGCTTTAGAGAATGAAATTTGCCCATGTTTGCTTTTGTTTCACCAAAAGAGTACCTTGGCTGTCAGACTAGAAATGAATCTCAGGGGGATTTCAGGGCAGCATGAATATGACCTTTTTGTTTCATTTGTTGTTTAATATTTAAGTTGGCAAATATTGTTAAATTTTAAAGTGTGAAAGGGTCCAGTGTGGAGTATACGATGAAGGCCCATCTACCAAGGTAAAGTTTAAGGTCAATGAGAAAACTGAAAGAAGAATGTAATGATTTTTTTCTCTCCTATACATGACAAGTAAAAGCATGAAGTGTTCTGTAACCCAGCATACATTTTGATCTACCCACTTCAGTGATTGCCTTTGTGCATTACTATAGTCATAATGTCTATTATTGTCAGATTCTCAATAATAAATAACTTCTGGGACTAAAGAAACAAAACTGGAATCCAAAAGAAGTGCAATAAAAGTGAAAACTGAGGTCTAACAATGATTCAAATGAGATTTTTAACTCTAATCAAGCAATTAACCCAAAATGTGGAGCTCAGATTGCTGTAGCAGCTAATGATTGTTTGTGACCTGAGAAGTCAAATATTAGTTAATGCAGCCTTTCCAAAAACAAATGCAAACCTTGTAAAGTTTGCATGTATAATTTTAAAAACAAAAATTAGAAGTTAGAGTTGTCCTAGATTGCAACAGAGAAAATATTTTGAAAAAGAAATAAAAATATAGTCACTTAAGAAGAAAAGAAGACTTACATTTCTCCAAGAAAAAAGGTCCCTTCAAGAGCTTCTCATTCCAAATCTATGTTACTAATTATAAAAGAAATTTTGAAATTCAGTTTAGAGTTGTCATGCCCTTTACCAACTGAAATTTGGGCAAGTATTGCAAGATGGGAATAAATAAAAACTAAAAGCCTATAAAACTGTTTGGAAGGAAAGGGCGTGAATACCCCTTTTGACAAAAACAGTATTTCCAGAAGTCCTGGGCTGGCAGGGATATGCTCCAGTAGCAATGCATGGGTTCTTTCTATGGTCTAAGAAAGAAAGCTAGTTCTCTTCTTTAGGAGCCTCTACTTCCCTTCATCATCAATCCATACTTGCTTCTGCATTTTCTTCCTTCCTTCAGTCCCTCTCTCTTCCCGCCATCCCTCCCCCCATGAAATTCATTGTCTCTTCATTATTCCCAGTGGGCCTCAGTGTCTCCCACATCTGTAGTCTCTTGGGAATCCCAAACTTGATAGACATGGAGATGGGATTTAACCACGATGAGGTTCACACCATGGGCCAGATGCAGTGCAAAGAATTTTACAGATGTCTGCCTCATTCCTTAGAAGCACCTGTTGTATATTTATCTGTATCTTAAATATGATGGTTGAGACCCCTGGATGTGAAATTACATGTGGAACGGTTGAAGAACCAAGTTCCAAGCCTAGGATTCCATCCCTCCACGCTTCACTCCGCTTTCCTTGTTACTTTACTGAAAGCAGAGCAGCTTCCAGGATGACAGAGGCCAGACTTAAAAGGGACAGATGGAGAAAGGGAATGCACACCCCAAAGCTTTCAGAGAAGGAAAGCTGCACTGAGGTGGGAAGAAAGCTGGATTTACGAAAGCAGACAAGAGCTTGAGGTGTGGCTCAGCAGTAGGGCACTTGCCTAGCATGCATGAGGCCTTGGCTCAATCCCACGCCCCAGCACCAAAAACACAACTAAATATGTACATAGATCAAATGGAACTTGCTTTTTACAAAATGAAACAAGAGAAACATCCAAATAACAACTATATCTCATGTCTCTATGACACTAGAGTTCAAAAAACGTTCCCATTTATCAACTACTTCTGTGTGTCCATGCTGGGCACTGTATTATTCCTCCTTTTTCCTCTGATTAAAAACAGCTGAGAAAGGTCACACCATTTAAGTTAACCTACATATGATGATATTCTACCTTCATGAAGAGATGAAAGCACAATTTGCCCAATGAACCTTCCCCTGAAAAAGCTTTATTACTATCCTCTGGCCTCTAACAGGTGGGAAAAGGGGAGGTCTGGTGCCTGCTAAGGGGACCTCAAGGCATGTCACTGTTTTAGAATTCTTTCCATGTGATTAGAAGTCAATTTATAAAAATTAACTTTCAGAAATACTTCATTTCTACACAACTATAAATTCTGTTCTGATATGATTACAGAAAATAAGATATGGGTTATTTTATCTATAGGAGAAGTAAGCTGTGAGTAAAGGCCTTTGAATTTTTGAATGGGCCTTCTCTCTTCTAGACAGTTGTACTTTCATATGTGCATAGGACTAAGAATAAGAGATCTGGGTGCCATAAACTGAAGAACTGAAAAATCACGAATACTTGCTATCTTGCTTTAAATGACTGAAAGAACTCGTGTCATTAGAGTTCAGGTCTCTGAGAGACAATCGGCTTGACTCTATTTCCTAATCCCAAAGGCTGTGCTTATTTACAACCCTGCTTTGCAAGTCTGTGTCACGGTCTCACTGGACACCATCCCAAGGGATAGATCGTAGCCATGACTCAGCCCACAGCCCCGCAGGTCTCCACTTCCTCACTACTCCCCCCACCAAAGTAAAGGTGAAAGAAGGACAGAAGCCTCTAAGGCCTCTCGGGGCACAGCCCTTCTTCACTCCTGTCCTCCCTTTGGATGTTGCTAGTCCAACCACTGAGTCTTCTGGGTGTTGCTGCGACAATGCAAGTGCATGAATACCCTGGGTTTTGTGACAAATGAGGCTTCAGGGTGCTCTCTGGCAAAGACTGTCAACAGTCACCACCACATGCTTGAAATGGCAAAATTGCTGGGCGTGGTGCCTCACACCTGTAATCCCAGCACTCGGGAGGCAGAGGCAGGAGGATTGCTGAGTTCCAGGCTTGCCTGGACTACATAGTGAGCTCAGAGCCAGCCTGAACTACAAAGCGAGACCCTGTCTCAAAAAAGAAAAAAAAAATGGCAAAATTACATTTCTTTTGGCAACAGACAGTAATCCAAATATTTTTCAAGCATGGCTGTTAAGAAAGAACGGGGCTTCTAATACCTGACAGACCTGGATTTGAATGGCTTGTACATGTGACGTTTCTATGCCTTAACGTTCTTTTTTGTAAAATGGGGTTATAATGATGGTACTTTCTTCATAAAGTTATTATGGTAATTAATTGAAATTCACTTGGTAAGTCACCTAGAACAGCCATTGCTATAAAGAAAGCTTTCAGTATGTAGACAGTTATTAATATTATTAATATCAAAAATCACAACAGATACATGGGTATACAGGCATCCATTATTATACAGATAGATGTACTTATCTATTTAAAAGCCAGTGTTCTGGAAATCTTGCTGCAAAAGTTCAATTTTCATGTCTGGACTGTGTTATTGGGGAAACAGTAAAGAGACATTACTGGTGCTTCCTGTAAACAAACCCCTCTGGACAAACCTAGTTTAATAATGCGTTTTCTGCCCTGGATGGCTGTTTTTGCTGGAAGCTGTTGCCCTATGTTTATTTCCCACCCATAGGTCCATTTGTAGGGAGACGTGTCTCTCCGCAGGTAGCCAGCTTTGTTCTACCCGTCCAGCTGTGAAGAGAGATCAGGAGCTATTTAAACACAATTCTTACATTTCCTCTAATTTGTGTTAGAGGGAAAAAATTTTGTAAAGCAAACATTTTGAGTAGCAAACAAGAGAAAAAGAACTTTTGAAAAATAAAGAATTCTCATTTAGCTGTGTTTGTTTTATTTAGTTCAGGCAGAATAATATGTAATGTGCACTGCTATCTGCTCCCATTTAAATTGGCTGATTTTGGGGGTCTAAAAAGGTTTTCTGAATCTCAGCCTCTCCAGGTATTAGCAGTAATGATATTTCTTTGTATGAAGAAAAAGTAAGCAAATCTTCACATCTCTACTTTGGGTTTTAAACTAATTTTACACGTTTTCAAGAAAAAGAAAAAATAGTGCATAGTGCAAAAGTTATTTAGATGTGGAGTTATGCAAACCTTTCAACACATCCCAAAGGTGCCAGCCTTGTCCTGATAACCAGTTTCAGAGCATTTTAGGTGTTTGGCATAATTTGCACTCTTATTGCAGTATTTTCTCTGTAGCTGAGCTTTTCTATTGTTTTAATTTTTCTTCCCGTGAAACTAGTGTGCCATTTCAAAGCAAAAAGAAACTACTGACAAAATGTGATGGTGTTTTATCCTCTACTGAAATTATAACCTCCTTTCAAATATTTATTCCATATTTTGGGGGGATCCTGCTTTGAAAATGGATGGTGGCAAATGTGTTTTAGAGAAGTAAAAGTTGACTCGGCCTTTCCTCGAGCACTTTCAAAACTTCACTTTGGACTGTGGTGTTCTTCCCGGCATTAATTGGGCAGCAAATTAACTGTCCCTTCCCTTTCTGTTTTGTTTTCTCCTTCCAGTGACAGTGGTGCTGTTTGCAGCTCTGAGGCAGCAGCGGAGGAAAGAGCCCTTGATCGTTTCCAAAGAGGACATCAAAGATAACATTGTCAGTTACAACGACGAAGGAAGTGGAGAAGAAGATACCCAGGCCTTTGATATCAGCACCCTGTAGAACCCTGAAGCCATAGAGGACAACAGATTATGCAGGGACATTGTGCCCCCAGTGGACTCCAACAGCCCGCGACAACACTGATGTGAGAAATTTCATTAACCAAAGGTTAAAGGAAAATGACATGGACCCCACTGCCCCACTGTACGACTCGTTGGTCACCTACGCCTACAAAGGCACAGGTTCAGTGGCCGATTCCCTGAGCTCTCTGGAGTCTGTGACCACGGATGGAGACCAAGACTATGACTACCTTAGTGACTGGGGCCCTCGATTCAAAAAGCTGGCAGATATGTACAGCGGGATGGACAGTGACAATGACTCCTAATCGGTTGCCTTTTTCATTTTCCAGTATGACAGTGAAATATGTGAAGTGGCTATTTTTTTCTATTTAACCACTGTTCTGTGAAGGATCCTCTGTGGTACCTGTTCCAAAAGCCAATGGCTGCAGTCCGTGTGGATCCAATGGTAGAGACTTTTTTCTAGTACACTTTTAAGAGCTTGCAAGAGGCAGATTTTTATTTTCCAGTGCATCCAGTTAAGCAAGTCAGCGCAGTAGGAAGGCACTGGAGGAGTGGACAGGGAGCTATATTTTCACTCTTCCTGTGAGGGTGGCTTCCAAACATGCTGATTACAACTGGCCTGGCACTTTCCTGCAGTCCATTGCCTCGGGCCAGCTGACTGCCCTGACTGTACATTTCACACACTGATGAGATAAAGGATTGTGCTTTATTGACAAAGATATACTTTTAGTTTTAAAAAGTTAGAAACAACTGGGGAATTGTTTCTGTTATATCAGCTTACAAGGAGATAATAATGAACTACATAAGGATTGCAAGGGTGTTTCTGTCACAAAGAATTTAAAATATCATTCACCCATTGTCTGATAAACAGCTAGTAAAATTTTTTCCCATGTTGTTGGTTGTCTTTTAGCAGTGCCAGTGACTTGCTGTAGAAAAGCTTTTCAGTAGGATGAGATCCCATTTGTTGATTCTTTCTGCTGGTTCTTGTGCTATAGAGGTTTTATTCATAAAGTCTCTGCCTAAACCAATGTCTCCAAGAGTTTTGCCTAACCTGTTTTCCAGCAGGCTTATTGTTTCTGTTTTAATGTTTAAGTCTCGTATCCATTGTGAATTTAATTTTGTGCATGGTGAAAGAGATAAGTCTAGCTTTAGTTTTTGGCAGGTTAAAGCCCAGTTTTTCCAGCACCATTTGTGAAACAGTCCGTCTTTCCTCCATTGAGGGTGTTTGGCTTCTTTGTCAAAGATAAGGTGGCTTAGTGTATCCGGGGTTATTTCTGCATCTTCTCATCTATTCCATTGGTCCTCGGGTCTGTTACTTTGCCAGTACCATGCAGTTTTTATCACAGTGGCTTTATAGTAGAGTTTTAAATTGGGGATTGTAATACCCCCTGCCATGTTGTGGTTGCTTAGAATTGCTTTTGCTATTCTAGGTTTCTTGTGTTTCCAGATGAGTTTTTGTATTATTTTCTCTAGCTCTGTAGGTATAGCGTTGGAACTTCAATTGGAATTGCACTGAATCTGTATAGTAGTTGTGGAAGTATAGCTATTTTGACGATGTTGGTTCTCCCTACCTAGGAAGAAGGGATGTCTTTCCACTTTCTGATCTCCTTTTCTATCTCGTTTTTCAGAGTCCTATAGTTTTCAGAGTAAAGGTCTTTCACTTCCTTTGTTAGGTTGATTCCTAAATGGCACTGCTAAAAGACAACCAACAACATGGGAAAATAATCTTTACTAGCTGTTTATCAGACAAAGCGCTATTATCTACAATATATAAAGAACTTAAACAGATCAGCCTCCCCAAGTTCAAAGACCCAATTCAAAAATGGGCATCTGAAATGAACAGACCCTTCTTAGAGGCAGAAGTCAAAGCAGCCAAGAAGCATATGAAGAAATGCTCAACATCACTGGTCATTCGAGAGATGCAAATGAAAACAACACTGAGATTTCATCTCACTCCACAAAGAATGGCCGTGATTACAAAATCAACCAACAATAAATGCTGGCAAGGCTGTGGGGAGAAAGGAACCCTTCTCCATTGTTCGTGGGATTGTAGACTTGTGCAACCGTTGTGGAGATCTGTGTGGAGATGTCTCAGAAAACTAAGACCAGGGGTCCCATTTAATTCTGCTAGGAATAACTTAGGAATCAGCAATTTCGTGAAGCGATGATGGAGCATTTTTGCGAAACATTGACAGCATATCCATAAGACGTGACTCAGCATTTTTGTAAAATGCCACAAAGTATTTTCTGGAAAACAAGACTCAGCAAATTGGCGAAACCGTGACTCAGCACTTTCATAATTC